>PVIR01004034.1:0-58849 GCA_004026965.1 Petromus typicus
TTTTTTTTTTTTTTTTTTTTTTTTTTGTTTTGAGACAGGGTCTCGCTTTGTGGTTCAGGCTGGCCCTGAGCTCAGCTTCAAACTCACATCACAGCAATCCTCCTGCCTCTGCCTCCCGAGTGCTGGGATTACAGGCGTGAGCCACCACGCCCGGCACTGTGGTATGTGGTACTGGCTGCTGCTGGTTGTGGGTCTCCACACCCAGTATTGTTATGTGGTTACCGGGGAATCGAACCCGGGTCCTTCCGCTTGCAAGACAGGCGCCAGAACCACTGAGCTAATTCCCCGGCCCCGTCTTGCCTGATTCTTTAGGCTAAAGTTTTAATACTATGATAAACAGGAGCAACAAGTGTGGACACTCTTGTCTTTATCCTTATTTAGAGGAAATAAAAGTCCATTGGTATTAATTGGCAATTTGATCACAGTTTTAAAAAATGGAGAGGTAACTGATTATGCTGCACTATTAATCAGTGGGTTATTTTGCTGATGTTCATAGTCAAATATTCTGTAGGATGTTGGGTCCAGTTGGAGTAAGGTTATGGGGACCATTCCTTTGGAGGGCACAGCTTGTTCTTCTACTTTTCAATGTGCTATTTATTCTTGGTCGCTGTGAATTGAGAAGTTTTGTTTTTCTTCACACTCTTTCATTTGGATGTTCCTGCTTTGGGGCCAGAGAACAAACAAAGCTTTTCAATCTTTAAGTGAACCTGTCAGAGAGTTAGTCTCATCTAGATAAAGCTGATTCATAAATGGTGACACAGTTTCAAGAAACAATTGATTTTTAGGACACTGTTAGGTCAAACTTACAGCATATATCTTTTCTTTCTTTTTTTGAGATAGGGTCTCGCCTTGTAGTTCAGGCTGGCCCTTAACTCAGCCTCAAACTCAAAGCAATCCTCCTGCCTCTGCCTCCTGGATGCTGGAATTACAGGTGTGAGCCACCACCCCGGCATTGTTGTATGTGGTTTCCAGGATTGAACCTGAGCCCGTATGCTTTCATGGCAGGTGCCAGAACCACTGAGCAAAATCCCCTGCCCTACAGCATGTATCTTCATTATGTAATCTTAGTGCTTTTCTCAGTAGAAGCAGACTTGAAATCCACATCTGTAGAAAAAACTGCCCAGTGGGGTATTTTATGTTATGACCTTTACATTTTAATGAGAGCTATCAATCATGGGATAAAGTTAACATTCAGTAATTATCCCCCTTAATGTAATATCTGAAAGTCTCATATGAAGTTTTCTTTCTCATATGTTTAGTGTTGACTACCCAGTGTCACAAAGTCAGTGTGATGGAACAGCTACTCTATTCTGTGTGTTATAAACTTTACATCCTCCATTTGTGTATGTTGTATGTCACTGGAAACATGTCTTTATATAGCAACATTGTGAAATATAATATTAGATATATAAATCATAATTTGGAGTTGCACTAGGAAATGGCTTAATATTAATTCAATCAGAATTATTGTTCAATCAGACACTGGAAAGGTTACTGTGATGACATCGCAGGTTTTGCTAGTTTCCAACACTAGGAATTCAACCCAAGGTTTCTCTACCACTTCACTACATCTACAGCTGTTTCTATTTTAGTTTGAGACAGAGACTTGCTAATTCACCAGCATCACTCCAACTCTAACATCAGTTTTATTTTGGAAAATGTAATGACATTTTTCTCTTGAAGAGTGCTTTGAGAGATCTGCTTTATTTGAGGATGTTAATTATTACTTTATTTTTGTGTTTGCCATAATTTTCAATATTATGGATCAAGGAATGTCACATCGCTTAATGACCAATAATGACACCTAAACATAACTGAGCATAGGTCCATCATGAATGTAAGAGAACCCAGTAAAAAGAATTTTTTACAGAGGGTAAAAAGGAACTCTTGTAAGTTGATTTATAGTTGTTAGTTACATAAAAGCATGATTTATGATTGAATCATTCCACCGATAGTAACTCTTTAAGCAGGAAACAAAATTAATGATAAAAGCAAATAAAATTACAGAAGAAAAGTCACATATGCCCTGCGGGAGATCAAACGTGTCCGGCTGAGTGTGTGGTTGGGCAGGGCTTCTTTCAGAGTCCGCAGGACTATTCTCGGGGCTCCTGCGCTGACTCCTTTACCGCCTCTTCTCCACATTGAGAACATAGTGAAATCGAAATGGAGTGAAACCAGCTTGCCTTCACTTCATGGAAACACACAATTTAAGTCTCATTTTTTAGTTATCTTCAAGTAAATAATAACTGCTAGGTGGTACTTGCACATCACTATGTGTAGCAATGTTCTCTGAAAAATTTGACCACTGAATATACATTTGTCGTTGAGTAGTCCAATATTTTCCAAACTTTTGTTTTAAAGCTATAGTGTTTTTTTGTTTTTGTGTTTGTTTTGTTTGTAATTTTTCCAGTGACATAGTTTGAGAATGATATTAGGCTGTCGATTAATTATGAAAGCCACTTTGGTATAATTGTTTTTATTGAAATGCATTATTTCAAGTATCTTATTCAGTTAATTACAGTGAACAGCAAGGATTTGAAATATTAAGTGCATAAAATTAAGTAAATACAGCCAGTGGGAAGTCATGAGGACTGTGCTTCTGCTTTCATTTTTTTCTTCTTTATCTTTACTTTAGGAAGAAAACATCAGCTGAATTTAAAATAAGACTAAACACCATATTATCATCTTCCTCCTTTGCCATTTAAAACATACCTCTAAATCTGGAAAACTCAAAAGATTTCTTTCCAAGATGTACTAGTCATCAATAGGAAGTTTTGCAGAATACAAGTACATTAGTAATTGTAGTGTGAACACAAAAGGTTCTATCTGATGAAGTTCTGTTTCACTAAGTGGCCATTCAAAGTTGCTCATAAAATATTAATCTGTGTAAGACATAGGGAATAATGGAAACTAAAAGATATAAACTATAGTATAGTATATCATCTCACAAAAGATGCATCCTGAGGGAAGTTGTGTGCACAAGAAATGACTGAAAAAGTTGTGATGCACTCATGAGACACTTATCCCCAGTGCAAGAAGGTAGATGTTCTAAAAGCCATGAAAAGTCCCAGTGGACACAGTGGACACAGTGGACACATACTAACATATGCTTCCTTTGGCTGTGATCATCTTATCAAAGGAGCTGACTTCTCATGGTCTATGGTTTAGGTCCCAAAGAGAATGAGTAATTCAACCCCTTCAGACCTTTTCCCAAGCTTTATCCCCTTGCATCTGTTACCAATACTTCTTGAGACTCTGTGATTTGGATGTGTTACACTGTTTAATGCATCTATTTCTGGACATTCATTTAAGAGATATTAGAACTCTTCTCTATTTAGGGTTCAGTGTTATCTCTGTGGGCAAGAAAAATGCAGATTATGAAACTGTGCAGCACATGTCCTGAAAAATATAAAGATTTAGATTATGAGTCAACAGAGATGGAATATGTATTGAAGCTTCACATAGGTCCATCATGAATGTAAGAAAATGCAGTAAGGTATAATTTACAGAGATGATATATGTGAAAGGATGAAAGCCCAAACATTTTCCAAAAAATTATAGTCATCTAAATTCTGTGGAATTAGAAGAGATTTTATTGGCAGAATAACAAGAAATATATTGGGATCTTGTCTACATGTTTCATTTTCCTTGGGAAGAAGGTGTGGCTTGGAATATGATAATAAATTCATATAAATCATACAGAAGCAGAGATAATTTATATGGCATAGTCTGCATTATGTTAATACAATTACATTAAGATAATACAGTAATCAAAATATTTCACTTGTCCATAAATTCAGTGCAATTCAGAAAAACATATTAAGATTTCAACAAAATATGTAGTATGAGAATTTTATTTAAAGGAATCATCAGTGCCAGTGAAATGAGTTATTCATATCATAAAAAAGTACCAAGCACATTCCACAAAGAGTCTAAAGGTAAGAAAAATATGTAAATATGAAGTGTTTATAGAAAAAATGTAAGAAACTATGTAAATATAATTTTTGATAAGGAAATTTTTTAATTTAGAAGAATTAAATAGCATCTTAAACATTAAACATTTAGTAAAATCACAAAACTTTTCATCATTAGGTAAGTTAAAAATTAAAAGCCAAAACCCAAACAAAACATTCACCTATAGATTTGAACATAGACTATACCAACATCAATGAGAAAATTACCTGTTTGGAATATTTTTAAACTATTTGTTCTGGGAATTGTAAAGGCCATGCTAAGAGGGAAATATTAAAATTCTTCCAGAAACTGTTAATCTCAAAACTTTTATATCTTTCACTTGATAATTACTTTCTTTTTTGATTTATTTTGTCTTTATCATATATATATTATATTTGATATGTACTTAACTCAGATTTTATATATATATAATATTTTATTCATATATAACTTATTAGATGATTAAATCCAGGTCATTTCCTTATGGTTGAGTGTATTCAAGTTATTCCCCTTGACCTACATTGAGAAATACTGTGCATCATTAGCTGTCTTCAACTTTCTATAAAATGGGACACTGGAACTCATTTTCTTTCTTAAACTGTAATATTGTATGTGTTTCTCAAACTGTAGTTGTCTTTTTTTTTCTCTTATTAACATGTTGTGGTTCATAATGATGACATTTACTATAAGGGTTGGTTCATGTATATGACACATTTCCATTCCCTTCTTTTTTCCTCCTCCTACCACCTCTCTTTTATTTTCCCTGCATCAGATTTTTATTTATCTTGTAAGATCTTATAAAGTTAATCATCATATTTACATATTGAAACCAGGCTGAAAGGCAAAAAAAACGTTTGAAACATAGAAAATAATTGTACCGAGTCAAGGTACACTTTTACATATATTATCCTCATGAAAATATAATGTGTTTTTCTTTCTCTTTTTTTTCCTATTATGTTTTTTATTCCACACATTATATTGAGTTCTGCATATTAGAGAAACCATGTGATATTTAAACTTGTCTTTGTCTTTCACTCCTCTTTGAGCCTCTGCTAACTACTATTTTAGTCTCGAGTTTTATAGGAGCAATATTTTTAGGTTTTACATATAATTGAGATCATATGACATTTATCTTCGTATACCTGTTATGTCCTCAAGATTCATCTATCTTTTTTTTTTTTTTTTTAGGTTTTTGGAGACAGGGTCTCGCTTTGTGGTTCAGGCTGGCCCTGAGCTCAGCCTCAAACTCACATCACAATCCTCCTGCCTCTGCCTCCCGAGTGCTGAGATTACAGGTGTGAGCCACCACACCCGGCACTGTGGTATGTGGTACTGGTTGCTGCTGGGTGTGGGTCTCCACACCCAGTATTGTATGTGGTTACCGGGGAATCGAACCCGGGTCCTTGCGTTTGCGAGACAGGAGCCGGAACCACTGAGCTAACTCCCCGGCCCCAAGATTCATCTATCTTTTAATATGTGGTAGGATTTCTTTCCTTTAAAGGCTATATAAAACTATATTACAAACTTTACCACATTTCATTACCTCAACACATGACTTAATATATGCATAGTATGACTATCATAAATAAAACTCCAATGGATGTAGGAATCCAGAACAGATATTAAAAAACTAAGAAGTACATAAAAATGTATGTAACCTTACTAATGATAAGAGAAATACAAATTGTGATCATGCTGTAATACTTTGATCATACTTGTTAGAAAGATATTATCAGAAAGATAAGAGACAATTGCTGGGGCACACAATGTTTGGGAGATATAATATTTGTATACTCTTGGTGGGAATGAAAATGATGTCACCACTGTGGAAAACAATGATGTCACTGAATTCGGTATATATTCAAGAGAATTGAAATTGTGGTCTCAAAAGACAAGTCTACTTTCTGTGCACCCTATGATTAGAATAGTAGCTTCTAATCTAATAGAGATTGTAATGACACAGGAGGACAGATAATTGTCTGTCCCTTTCTCTCTAACTTCTCTGTTTAAAATTTTATATTCTTCAGGACACAAGAAATTATATGTGCAGAAAAAGGGAGAGATGGGGATGTTAAAGACAAAAACGCAGATACACTTTTCTCCCAATTTCCAAAATTCCATAGTATATAGTCTACTTGTTTGAACAGTATTTACAATCAGCTAAAACACATACGAAGGTCAGATAAATTAGAGAAGGTGTTTTCATCCAAGTTATTAAACAGAAGCAAATATTTTATCAACAATTTAAGTCCAGTTCCTGTCCATCTCTTTCTTGGCTTCATATACTTCCCTTGTTGGAGATTTTCTATCAATCCTTGTTCTTAAATCCTCTTTATGTAAAGTAGTTTTCCATTCAGTGTGTTGAAAATTCAATAAATTAGAAATTGGGCAGAATATCTAACAGCAGGTCTGTCACAATGAAAGTTTTGTTTTGTTTTGGTTTGTTTCTTTGTAAAACTTAAGGCTCCGTAGACTTATTACAACTGTCAGACTTCGAATAGGCAAATTGAGCATAATGTAAATACATAGTCTCTCACCTTTGTAATTCTATCATTCAGCAGAAATATCAACCTCAAGGGTCACACAAGGAAAGCAGGTGGGAATTAAAGACAATATCTTCTAATATAAAAATAAAAGCATGTTTACATGCAGAATATTTTCTTACAGACCATGCAGATGATGTTAGAAAAAAAAGACTATACAAACGTATAAAGTTATTGGTAAAAAATAAATTCACATGCTTTCACACTCTGCTCTTTGGAATCCTAAGCATTCTACAGAGAAGCCCTAAGATCACATATGAATGTCAAACTCTGAAAAGGTATTAACCACTTGGATTTGATAATAAGTCACAATTATCCAAAATGGCCCCAAATTTATAAAATCAGATAATTTTGTTTTTATAATACATGAAAATTGTTTTGCAATTATATAAGAAGTACATAAACACAATAAATCTTTTTATGACAGAATCACATGAAATATTTCTGGGAGATTATATGAAAATAATGTAAAAGTTTCATGATTGTACTAAAATATTTTGTTATAAGTTTATGTATTCAAGTGTATTTAAACTAAACTGCTGCATAAAGATATTTGATAATGAAAGACTATAAAGGATGAAAAGTTATCACTCAATGCCATATTTTACTGATGTGATTGAAATAATATGATTTCGCTCAAAATCAGGTTCAACTTAAAGCTATGATATATATTTCAAAAAACTCACTTAAAAATTTAATTGTAGTAAAGTATGCATACATTTTTAACTTGTATATTGGAACATTTTAAATATATTACAATCACGTTCGTCATTGAGAATTTGTACCTGTATATAATATATCTTGATTTTTGTTTCCCTATTCCCCTGCCCTCTCTTCAACCCCACCTTCTGTATAATTACCTTTGTTTCCATTTTTTTCCTTTTTACCCTATAAAATTTTCATTTTCTTCTTTGCTTTTTCCTGGTGCCCCAGTTTCCCTTTCTCTTTGTATATTTTCTACTTTCTCAAACCTATCATACAATTTTGCACCCTGAGGTCATACTCGTAGATGAAATAAATAGGACACTGATGTGTAAATATTGTATCATTTCTCTATTGTGAGAAACTACCTGTATAAATGAGATCTAAAAAGCTCACCTCTATTTTTTTTTCTTTTTTTTTTTGAGACAGAGTCCTGCTTTGTAGTTCAGGCTGGTCCTAAACTCAACCCCAAACTCAGCAATCCTCCTGCCTCTGCCTCCCAAGTGTTGGGATTACAGGCATGAGCCACGAAGTCCGTAACTGTGGTTGTGGTACTGATTGTTGGTGAGTGTGAGTCACTATGCCCTCCATTATTGTATGCGGTTACCCAGGATCAAACTCAGGCCCTTGTGCTTGCAAGGCAGGGGCCAGAGCCACTCAGCTAAACCCCTGGTCCCTCATTTATAATTTATAATAATAAAAAACATTTTATCTAATATCCTTATCTTTATTTGCCAAAGAAATTCATGTTTTTCTGCTTTAGAATTTTGATCAGTTTCTAATTAAATGTGGTGGCATCCTATAGAAACATTCAGATATTCACTTAACATTCATTCTTTCAAATATCAATAATATACATTAAATACCTAAATACTGAAAAACCTCATATCTCACTCCTGTGTATTTTTCCTAATAAAATGAAAATACATATAAATATAATAATCCACATGTGAAGTTCATATTCTATAACAGATCTATTTTTTAATTGTTTACAACAGGGAGCAAATCCAATACTGTGCAGTGGAAAAGAACATGGACTTTGGTATATCTGTGAAGTAGAAAATGAGTCATAAACAAAAACACTGGAGTATTAACATATACCACACAGATTATTATGTGTGGGGAAATGTCTTTCTCAAAAGCTGCACATATCTGCATTTTTGTGAATATCTTAAAAAATAAATATAAACTATATTCCAGACAACATACTAACTATGGAACTTGTAGAAGAAAAATGGTAAAATCTTTACAATTTGGGCAGGAAAGAAGCATAGATAAGGATTCACAGAGAGGGTCACCTCTGACATCAAACCCCAAAAGCAGAATAAAACAATCATTAATTCATTTCCTCATCACATTTTCTGGACATGTGGTTATGGTTAACTGCGATATCTTCCATTGCTAGGTTTAGTACACCATATTTAAGGAAAGTTTTCAAGACTCTTGGCAAAGTAGAGGACCTGTTCAAAAGTTTTCTAATGAGACTCTAAGAAAAATAAATGAGATCCATGATGACATTCCTGTGAAACCTGCTCAACAAAGTCTGTGGATTTCTCCCCATCTGCAATCAGTTCTCTAACAGATTCTCTAGTAGACACCACCAGAATATCCTCTAATTCAGTTCATTTCTCCTACCAGGAAACAGTGCCTGATCCTGAAGGTCGATGGCTCAAGTCCACAAGTCTTCTTCCCCTATCCATGGCCGTTCACAATCTAAGGTTGTCCACGGTCTAATAATCCTGCTCGGTCCTCCTGATCAGCTGACCAGGCTGTTCCCTGATGCAATAAACAAGAAATTATGAAGTTATTTTTTCATACACACACACACACACACACACACACACACACACACGCATGCGCGCGCGTGAAGGATTTTTACAAACATTGTTTTTGAACCACTACCCTGACACAGCACCTGTTCTGGATACTCATGTGGATAGTTTCTGTCTTTCATGTGGATAATATATTCTTACAAATCAAAGATGACTTTCAAAAAGTAATACATAGTAAATGAAGGGATCATTCAATCATGTGGACATTCATATGGGTGTATTTTTGTATAACGCTCAGGGTTAGTAAGGTAGACTATGTTTTTGGTGGCTAGGATGGGGAGAACATAAGGGCAATGAAAGTCACCGATGCTCAACTCACCCTAATCGTCCATGTCTATAACTTCTAGCTTTCTGAGATAATGAGGCAGGAGTATCCCTAAATGGAGCCCTCTCTGGGAAATTTCATAATTTAGCAAGCCGTTATGTCTTAGTTACTTTAATTCATGTCTGAGACAAAATACATGATACTCAAAATTAAAGTTTGTTAAATTCACAATTTTTAGGCCAAGCAGGATAGCATATGGCAGAGGGGAATTGCAAAGGGGAAACTCTTTATGGCAAAGCAGCAAGCAGCGAGGGAAAGGGATAACGTTCGCTCTTTCTGTCCCTTGTATGTATCCAAGATTCTCACCCTTAAGGCGGGCAACACTCACACCCAGATGGTACACCCAGATGGGACACCTTCATCCTACCCAGATCTATGTCAAGCCAATCAACAGATTAATTTAGTAAACATTCACCCTTGGTCCAGTCCCAGCATCATACACACTACATCCAGCCACCTCTGAGAAGTTCCAGCTTTGACAACCCAAGTCATAACAGCCTTTATCAAAATTTTAAGAATGTAAAATAAGTGCTGTCAGTAAAGTTCACTACAAAGGCCATAAATTTAATCCTAACTATGATAAAGAAAATAAGCAATGTTCACACATTACTATTTGTCAGTAATCTCCTGTTCTAGGCATATCGAACATAGTTTCCAACTACAATTAAAAAGAGAGTGATTGTGCAGGTTTCACATTATGTTCTGACTTTGGTTTCCTGAGGACAGAATTAGGGACCTCTAAAAAGGATCCCAGCCACATGTCCAACAGAACGGGTAGGGCAAAGGGCATCTAATCAAGTTTTTTTTTTCTTTCTCCTCTCTATCTTTCTTTCTTTGTTTCTCTCATTCTACTTATGTTCTTTTTACATTGACCTTTTAAAATATAAATTCGGCTCAAAAATGTCCCATTTATACCCTAAACTGTGGTAGGAATTGCTGAGTGTCTTAGTAGCTGTAGAACAGTCAGGTTTCTATGAGTGGAGCCGAGCTCTGTGTACTGTTTTCTTTGTTTTCTGATTAAAGTCAGATTTATAGAGTGTCCAGAAAAGCCCTTACCTGCCTTCAACAAGGTCATAAATAATTAAGATGTTGGGAGAGCTACAGAGACATTTAGCCTGATTCTATCAAATGCCAGTGGGCTTTCCGATCACAAGCTCCTCCAAAAGAATGTGCTTTTCTGATGACTTGGATCTAGGAGAGAATCAGTAGGAAGTAAAGCAATTACACTTATTGTGTAACTTAATGACACAATGTAATGTGCTACTAAGCGGATGTGAATATATGTAGGTTATTAAAGCAAGGTTATGGATCTGAGGAAAGCAATAACCAAACTTTAAAACATTTATGATAATATTTAACAAGCTAATATTAAACAGACTTTTAAGGGGTTTCAAGCAACTTTAAGTAATAAATGCAATTAGCTAAAACAAAACAAAACAAAACAAAAAAACCCAGCACTTTTAAAGTCTATCAATCCAATCAATCTTTTTCTCATTTTGTAGTAATTTATTTGTATTATTATTCAAGACTTTATAAACATATGCATTTATTTGTGCTTTGATGTATTGAAATTCATTACTGAGGGCTTTTTCCTCAATATTCTTTGAAATATTTATATACATTACAGACTTATAGCAATATTATTTATAAATAAACTTTTATTCTTTTTTTCTGTACCCAAATCCTAATACACATTCTACTTTCAGCATCTAATTGTCATGCAGTGAGGGCAAGAAGAAAATATCTAATTTGAAAGCTGCCAACAAGCACTGGAATGTGGACTTTTGCTGCATAATGCTATTTAAAACATGTGCATCACATAAATAACTTACAAATTACATTTCTTACTCATGTATTGATAGAATTCACTATGTTGATATTACTGTGGAATTTCATATCATACACTTGCCCGGATGCTACAGGGATTTTTGACTTAACTAAATTCGGAAAACACTACTAAATTATATTTTAAAATTTTATTTCTAGAGAAATAATATACAGGGCATAAATTAACCATTTTAGCCATCCTAAACATACAGGTCAGTGGTTGTAAGTATATCTCAGTTTCTGTGTATTCATCTAGTCATCCTTTCCCAAAATATCTTGATCTTTCACAAATAAAACTGGACAAGTATTAAACAACCACTCCACACTCCTCTTTATCTGTAGCTCCTGATGATAGCTAGTCAACTTTCTCTCTTCATGTCTTTAACTCTAAGCAATATACATAAGTGAAATAGGCTGGTATTCATGCATGACTAGTTTGTTTTACATAGCACAATGCCTTACCGCATGTTGTATCATATGTACAAATTTCATTTAATGTCAGAGTTGGATAATATTCTATTGTATCCATACACCATATTGAGTTCATCCATTCATCTGTTGATGGACTTTTGTGTTTTTCCATCGTTTGGCTAAAGTAAACAATATTTCTATAAACATGGGTATACAACTATGAATTCTTGTTTTTGTTTTTATATTTGTTTGTTTTGAGTGTATGCCCAGAAATGCTATTGCTGAAACATATTGTAATTTTATGTTTAATTTCTTCAGGAACTGGTATATCATTTTGTGCAACCAGTGACTCATTTTATGTTCTTACCAGCAATGTGCAAGGATTTTAATTTCTTTACATCCTGGCCAACACACATTATTTCTTTTCCTTTTTAAAAAAATATAAACTTGTTAATGTGAAGTGACACTTCGTTGTGGTTTTGTCTTACATTTCCCTAATGACTAATTACACTGAATACCTTGTTATATGTTTAGCAATTTTATGTTGATTTTTTTTGAAAAATAAGTGTATTTAAATTAATTGACCATTTATTTCCAAATATCAGGTTATTTTGTTATATTTGTGAATTAATAAAATTGTTTGTAGTTGGATTTTTTATTCTTTTTTTTTCTATACAAATGTTTCTAAATTCATGGCTTTGGATTTTCAAATGCTTTAGCAATAATAAATAAGGTTTGTCTACATAAATTTTCATAAACTGCTTCATTGCCTCTTTTAACATGGATATACACAATCTGCTAAATATACTACCATGACATATTTTAAGATATATTGAACAGATAGCTCTAGATCCATTCATAAAGCATGAAAAATATAAAATGAGCCAATCTATTTATATCTTGTAACATCTATTTCCTCTAAAGGAGATAAAAGAAAGCAAAAACGAGTTTGTTTCATAAAATACAAAAATTAAAAACCAGCACATGATAACAAAATTCATTGTACCTTAAAAATAAACAAAGATTAATTTGGTTTAAATTGTTCTGATAAAATCCAAGTTAACAGGCAGCAGAAACTGAAGACACGAAGCCTGTTGCTTTTTTTGACCATGCCAGTTACATGTCCTTCTACAAAACAGTGCATCCAACACTACATTCATCCTTTCTCAGACTGACCTTCATTTTATTTTTTTTTAATTCCAAGTAATGCTGCTGCCCATACATGTACTCAAAGCAAAGGCTTGGAGGACATCTTTAATCTTTCTTCATTCTCTTACTTCTTTCTCATCAAATTCACGTTTGAAGTCTCTGCCTTAAATAGCTCACAAATTTATTAACTGTCTTAATTCCTTTTGATATTGCCATGTTTCAGGCCATCTTGACTGAAATATTCGGACAATTGCCCAAATCAGCTGTTCATTTCTGTTTCATTTGTGTCTCCTGCTAGCCCATTAACCATGTCACAAATATTTCTAAATCACAACTTTTCTCTGACTTGCTCTTATCTGATACATTTCTGCAAAGTTTTCAGGGTCCTTAGGATATAATCAGACTATGATTTAAACTGAAATACCTAATAGCCTGCAGCCTATTGATTTATCTTCAGTTTGTGATCCTTTCAAAAGCAGATTTTTCCTTCGCTGCTTTTATATATGACAGCAGAGCTCAAGGAAACAAAAGGTGCCTAACGCTTTAGTTAGACCTTGAGAATTTTGTTTTCAATTACAAGTAAATGGCGTTGCGCGTTGATTGGGCCAATGAGTCATCCTTCAGCTTGCTTTTCTTATTAATTCTGTAATTACCTCCTTTGTTACTTACCACAAGGCCGATCCTTTAACATCTGAAGGAAATCTTTGAAGTTGAGTATGTTCACCGTTAAACTATCACAGCTGATGTGGTAAATGGAACCCCTGCCTGCTTCCAAAACCCCAATGTCAGAAACTATTACAGAAGCAGCGTACAATCATGGCATCCCCAAATCCGGCTGCTCCAATTGTGTGCTGTGAAGTCTGTCCGAACCTAAGTTGAGGGCTACCAAGCTCATGGGGCAGTACGTTTTCTTCCTCCTCCTCCTCTTCCTCCTGTACCTCCTCCCGTCTGAGTGGGTCAATGAGCCCACTTATCTTATGTATCCTGGCTATGTTTTGGTCACGAATACTTTTCTACATTTTCATCGTGCTAAACACCTGCCTGGCCATCTATCTAACTAAAATCTTTACGTGAAATAGGTGAGCCCGCTGAGAACTGTGAAAGGTGAGCATCCAGGAGAAGGCCATATTTAGATAACTTTTACAAGTGTCCTTTTGGGAGATAGTTTTTTGGGGAATTTGAACAATTACAACACAAGAAAGACATAGTTCAGTTATTCATGCTCAGTTTTTTTTCACAATTTATCTCCTACACAATCTCCTGTTACACATTTTAAATCTGATATTTTTCTACATAATTATGTTCTATCATTGTGGCCTGATGGATAAAATCTACTTTATTTATGAAAATTTTGTGACTCTTATCCACGTTTAAGCATCCCATCAATACAGTTAAATTTATATTCAGTTTTAGTTCCATGTGGTGTATATTTTAATTGATTAGTGTTTATAAATGAAAAGGCCAAGGATCCATGTGGAGAGTTTTATAGAATCTCTGTGACTCTAAGGAGAAGACCTTGAAGTCACTGATATAAATTAAGGGTTACATGGTCCCGGGGAGTCTGTCTTATCGCTACAGCACCAAACTCTAGAAAAGTGACATCAACTCTGGGAGGGACAAATTAAAGGAAAAGTGAATAAACAAATATTTTATGACATTGCTTTTGTCCTTGTGGCTAGGTAGTGATGGGGCTTGGCTAGACATACTATGCTATAAATGTCTGCAGAAGATATTCATTTAGAATATCAATATGTAGTGATCCTGGTGCAGTGGAGGTTGCTATTAAGTGCTTGAACTTAGAAGGCAGGAGCAGTGAGCAAGCCCGCAGGAGCACAGCAGAGCATATAGATATGATCAGCGGAGAGGTCGCCAGCACTGTGACACCTGTGCTCTAGAATACCTGGCAGGCCTTGGTTCAATGTAGGCTGAAAACAGGACTGAGAGTCACTTACATGTGTACCCATAGGCTCACATCATTTTCAAATAGCAACATATCAAAAGGGTCTCCTGTAAATGAATGAGGGATGAAAATAATTTAGTCTTATAGCTGCAGCAATGGCTCACTCTATCTTTCAATCTATGTATTGGAATCTATGTACATATCAGGTGTTTTTGTTGTTGTTGTTGTTTTTTTCTTCATATTCTGGGATTACTTTGAAAATGGTGTTGTACAATATCTGGCCACTAGCAAGGACCAATGAGCTGCATAGTAAAGGATAGTTTTCTAGTATTCCTTCATTTTAGAATTGACAGCATTTGAGTGTAAATAATGGTAAAGATTGATTTTTATTTAAAACAAAGAAAACTATTTAGATCCTTGAAAATTAACTTTAGGGGACCATTAAATTGTAAACTGAAAAACTCTTAGCTAAAAAGAGAGTTTTCACTTTGTGTGGGCGGTGGAACATGCCTCAGTTCTGGTTTCCCAGAGTCTGAGGTAATAAGTTCAAGGCCAATGCTGATAATTTAGATATACTGGACTACATAATAAGAATTTACCTCATAAGTAAATGCTAACAGTAGTTGAGAACATACATTTTTTTCAGAATTATGAAAGATGGATTAAACGCACCTATGGGAATATAACATGAAAAATTTAAAATAATTATAGAAATATATGTAAGTATACTTTGTTCAAATAATATAAGGCCAGCAAACAAAGAATTTCAATATCAGAATAGCTTTGGAATTTATTTTCCCAAATGAAAAGTATTATAATATTCTGTGTTTTTATTACCAAAAATAACCATCTTGTTAGTATTCATTTTAAGGGAAAATATTTTGTCTTTATATCAAGAAGTAAAAAAGAAATATAATAGCAAGTGAATTTTGGCTATCAGAACTAAATATAGCATTGCCTGCCTTCAGAAAAAGATGAGATTTAGGTAAGACTCAAGTGAATAAGATTAGTCATTTTTAGCATAATCAATCTTACTTTAAAGGTTCTCAGAAGACTCAAAAGAGTTCAGACTTTGTACCTTCTAAAACAGTCTCACTTAATCTCCTTCTCCTTTGATTATGGCATGAGAACAACCACATGCAAAAGTCGTCCCCAAAGGACATGTTCTATGGAACCAAATAATTCTACTTTCACTTAATCACATTTGTTAAAATTTTGGCACTTACAAGTAACACACTCTAGGACCTTTAGGGGAAACCAATTTAATTAATATGACAAAAGTTTATAATTATACTTCTTGCAGTGGTGGCATTGGGGGGTACTCTCATCTTGTTGAGTGCCATTACATATGAAGATGTCTTCATTTTATTACTAACATTAACAGTTGGCAATTTTTTTTAAGAAAGAAACTCACTTTTCATGCCTTTGTCAAGGTAACTTTGTACATATTGAGCAATAAAATACTACAGAGGTGAATGCAGATACATATGTAATCCATGCCTAAATATTAAGTGATCAACTCCCACATCAGCATCTACAACTCATCTTCAAATACTAAACTTACAATTTTAAAGGTCAATTTACATTCACATCTCTCGATTGAACACAAAATCACCTAGGATTTGCAAGAATACATAAATGAAATACTTTGATTCATGCATCAACTAGAAATAAAGAATTCCTATGCAATTGGAATGTATTTTGTGTAGGCTCAACTGAAATAGGCCCACATAGCATAATAATGTGCATAATAGGAATGTTGTGCAGACTGGAGTTTGTCTGGAGAACAAAATTAATTGCCCTACATTTATTTGAGCTGAACACATGAGTTAAGTAACACTGTTGTGATTACTTCTAAGATGATAGATAAAAATAGATAAACATCTTGTCACAAAGGCCACTACAGAGGAACAACTGGATACTCAGTGAATGCTGAATGTTAGCTCCATTCTGATTGGCAGCTTCAACGATGGAAATCCATTAGATTCACTGTTTTTGTTTGAGCAGCTGTTGATCTGTAAATAAATTCAGTGTCAATGTTTATATTAAACATTTAAATACAGTTTACAGTTTGCATTGTTAGAATACAATTCAAAATTTTAAAAAGAATCCACAGGCATCTGCTTCTACATTGATTTGTTTTATAAAGGATCTAAAAAGCAGTAACAAATATTGATTTTTATTGATTATTTATTTTCAAATGAAGATTGCATCACTAACAAAAGAAAAACAGCATCAGCCACATCAAATGTAGGTTGGATTGTTTGTAAGTTAGATTTGGCAAGTGAAATTAAAACTTAAACAGTATCCAAGATTCAATAATTCTTCTCAAAGGCACCTGCAAGTGCTATAGAGACAGAAATCTCTGAAGAGAAAGTCTACTCGTGAACACTTCCTACATTATAGGTATTAGGGGAGTAAAGTGACTTATATCTGCTTCATATAGTTTTTTTTTTTCCAAATCTTTATTGGTACATTATAAATACATATCATCATTACATTCAAAATTGAGACTTTGTACCAGAATATGACATGAGTTCTCATTTTTCCCCTTTCTCCACCCTTCCTGTAATGCCCACCCCCTATGTACATAAGCTTTGCTTCCTTTTTTCTTTATTACTATCATACTCTTTTTCCCCTCATTTTCTCCTATACCCTCTTTCTTCTTAAATATTTTCTATTTCACAATATCAACTATATATATTAAAACACATCTACATCTTCATTTTTTCATACCAGAGAAAAGATACAATATTTACATATCTGTGATCTATTTGTTTCACTTATGAGGGTGTACTGAAGGTACATTAATTTGGGTGTGAATGACTCAATTTTATCATCTTTAATGGTAGAAAAATACTCCATTCTATAAAAGAACCATATCTTCTACCAAAATGTCCATCAACAGGAGACTGGATAAAGAAGATGCTTTATATAGTTCTGATGGCTTGTGTCAGGACATCATGTTTTTGCTTTTCTTCATGGCAGTTTTCCTGTCTGTGATGGGTATAGCAGTGTAACAGAAAAGCATTGCCAAGAACTCTGGCTAGCCATATTTTTCTTTGTTAAATTCCTGTTACCACATTAGGTATACTCAGTGTTTTTCAGAATGATGAATTTAACAATTTTTTAGGGATGAGAAATGTATCAAAATTTCATTTGGATTACTTAATACAGCATGTATGGCTTTTTCACTTTGATTTCACATACCTGGTATTATTGTATAATGTTTTTAAAACCCACTTCCATCACTCACACAGGAGAAGAAGTCATTGGTGCCATTCAGGTTTATATGTGGCTTGAAGGGAATTTAGAAATGGTAAAAGCAGCAGTGATGTCAGTGTACAGTAAGTGTGAGATATGGCCCGTAGGTTATATAAAATGTAAAGGAGGATTTAGCTTATATTAATTCCTGTTATTTTTGTCAATGATTGTCATCAAAAGGAAATCAATACTTCCTGGTAGGAACAAACAGAGGAGAAACAAATTATCATTCAAAAATAATTAAACCTGAGATCACCTAATCTCATGATGGTCCAGTTTGCTTTTGTCTCCTTCTAATGTGCTCACTGATGGCAGAAGAAGGAGCAGCAAATACAGAAACTGACCTGATTGCTTGCCTACATTGCTTCTGCTGCTCCTGCTCTTTCCTCTCTTTCTCTGCCTTTTCCTTCTCATTCTTCTTCTTCCTCCCTTGGAAGGTTGGGGAGTCAATGAAAGGTCTCAGTGGAGCAGCCTGGTTA
The DNA here is from genome assembly GCA_004026965.1 of Petromus typicus. Lineage (NCBI taxonomy): Eukaryota > Metazoa > Chordata > Mammalia > Rodentia > Petromuridae > Petromus > Petromus typicus. Next base: position 18,387 of record PVIR01004034.1, read on the forward strand.
GGAACATCTCACCTTGTTCTCAGTGGTTGCTCGTGGCAGGGGCAAGGCAGCAGATTTGCCTCTGATCTGCCATCTGTTTGCATATCTTTGCTTCCTGGTGTCTGACTGTGTATTTTATCAATTCCACAGGTGATTCTTGCTGTATGTATCACAAGTCTCCCATTAGCTAAATGAATGATTTCTTTTACCAAAATTTTCTTTCGAATCTATTTGAATGATATCACTTGTGTAATCAACCTTTACCTTGGCTTTTGTTAATGATGTTTCCTTTCATTTTTCTTTAGAAGGTCCCATAAGTACTTGATGAAAGGTTTTAGGGAGGTCAAAGGAACAGAAATTAGAGTTTTAACCTTCTTATTTAGTTGTATAAACCAATACCATCTTTGGGAAAGTGCTTCCTTTGTTTTGTTCTTCCAAAGTATAACCTGATAAATGAAATAAGATCATGATAGTGATGTTCGACACTCATAATGTACTTCATCACTTTGCAGCACAAACTTGAAGTACATTATATTATTTGTTGATTGAGATTTTTTTTTTTCATTATCAAGTACTGTTCCCTGGATTCCACGATCTATTTGCCTAGGAGAAAACTATGTTATTTGTTATTTGGCCACCAGTTGGCATTAAGGCAAGAATCATAAAAAGACATTGAATTGTTGAACTACTTTGAGGGAGATTATTAAATCAGGAATTAATCTAGACTAGGATATTAGGTGTACCACATGATGAAATATATAGGATGACAAAGAGTTAATATGGTAAAAGCAGGATGGGAAGTAATGCTAATAGAGGGAAGGAAAAGGAAGAATAGAGATGAAGAAGGGCCGCAGGAGGAAGTGAGAGAAATGGAGCCTGTGCTGAGAGGAAAAAGCTAGAGAGTGAGAATAAGAATAAGGATACAGGGAAGATATAGGAGCTGAGTGCAAAAGAGAGAAAAAAGAACGAAACTTGACTAAAAGGGAAGGGAGAGGAGATGGAGTGCGGGAGTGAAAGAAGTGAGAGAGAAGGAAGAAGATGGAGGTGGTTGAAGTCAGGGAAAGTTGGGGGAAAAGAAAACCACTGAGAGAGATCCTAAGAGTGAGAGACAATGTGAAGTATAAGGAAGAGAAGGATGGAAAGTGAGATATGGTCAAAAAGACAGAAATGAGAGAGAGGGAGAGATAAGATCAGAAATTCTGCATTAGTGATGCCATCACAGATTATGGAAAGTGTGGCTACATAAAGAAAAACTATTGGGCCGGGGATTTAGCTCAGTGGTTCTGGCACCTGTCTTGCAAGTGCAAGGACCTGGGTTGGATCCTCTGGTAACTACATACAATGCCAGGTGTGGAGACTCACACCCCACAGCAATCAGTACCACATACCTCAGTGCCGGCCATGGTGGCTCACACCTGTAATCCCCTCACTCCGGAGGCAAAGGCAGGAGGATTGCTGTGATGTGAGTTTGAGGCTGAGCTCAGGGTCAACCTGAACGACAAAGTGAGACCCTATCTAAAAAAAAAAAAAAAAAAAAAGAAAGAAAGAAAGAAAGAACAAAAAGAAATAAAAAGAAAAACTGTTGACTGATGATTCTCCTCTATAGAAGTTTAAAATCTACTGGAGATAGAAAAAGTTAAGAGAGACACATAAAAGCAAACATAGCAGCACACATGATACAATTAAGTAGAAGGTGAAATAAAAGAAGGTAAAGTCAATGTTACCTTAAGGGAAAAAAACTGTAACATAGTTTGATGTAGAAATATAAAAGAGCTAACAAATTCCAGAAGAAAAATAAGCAACATGTTCCAGGAAAGATATTCTTGGAGGCAGATCCATAGAGGCACAAGAATGACCCAGGGAGAAAAATACAATAAGATGGAGAGAGAAAAGACTGAGATTCTAAAGCATTGTGGGAAAAAAGAAATAAGATGAACAGATGCTCCACATCCTCAGTAAGTAGTGAACACAGCTCCAGTGCACATAGAGATACCAATCTGTAGACAGTACCATAACTATAACTGAAAATAAATCAAAATAATAGATGCCAAGGAGATGTAGTGATATGAGAATATTTGTATTTTATCTGCCAAATTATAAAAAGTCTCAATTGGTGTTGTGGAAAGTGATTTGTAATTTCTTCAAAAATATAAACATATCATGAAATGATAAGGTACTCCTAAGTATATTAAAAAGTACACTGAAAACAAGTATTCTTGGGTCCAAAATAGATCCACAGCAGGAAACAAGTTGGGGTTTGGGGGAGATTGGTAGAAGGGGAGAACTAATGAACTTCTATTAATAGGTGTTTTCATTACTTAGTATCAGGGAACTAGATAGAAGTGGTTATTGTACAATATGGCAAATGTAGTAAATATAACTAAAATTTTACAGAGTAGAACTGGCAGAATCTAATGCCAGGCAGAGGAAGAAGGAAGGAAAGAAAGGGAAGTTTAGCCTCATGCACACCATTGAGCCAAGAAGAGAGCCTTGAAAGGAATGCTTTGTCTTCTGTCACTAAACTCATCCTTGAGACAGTTCTGCAGAAACATCTGAGCTTGAAGTGTGTATTTGTGGCTCATCAGCATGTGGTTGTTTAAATCCTGTCATCAAAAGAACTTTCTCTTTAACAGGAACCCATGATGTGCAATTCAAGTGCACATTTTCTGAGTAGCCATTAGTTCTTATCATTATTTTTTAGGCTGAAAAGTTAGAGGGAAAAATGTAAGAACAAAACTTAGAAAAATGTCCTCAGGGAGCTTGCACTGTACAAAGCCTCTCTGCTGAGAGCCCGGTTTCTCAGAGTTAGGATGCAGCAGAGCCAATTATCCAAAGATTTATGAGCAAAATGGCCTGAATGATAAAGTGAAGACACAATAACAACATTTTAGTTTTTTATTCAGAATTTTAAAATATACATGTGCATCTACTTGTGCCTTGAAGACTTATTCATTCTGAGTCTAGACATGACCTGCTAATTGAATAAACATACGTAACCTTCTAAGTGAGGATGGCTGAGGATTCTTCCTTGACATCTGAAGTATCTTCCTTGGCATCTGATCACGTGAGATAGAATCAACTCACTGCAAGGAAATGACATAACAACATGCGATCTTTCCATGTTTCCCATTGGCCACACTCTGTCCAAATGGTGCTGATTATGTTAGCCATATACGCATGAAGAAATGAGTTCTTCACATAGAAATGGAAGAGGAATATTAGACATGATGCTGGGGGAGTGAGGATGAGGAAGGAAAATGGGTTTCCCTTTCCTGATCATGGGCTTGAGGAAGTGTTTGTTGCCTCCAATAGCACACAATATAAAACAGAAGTAAGAACACGTGCGTGTGTGTGTGTGTGTGTGTGTGTGTGTGTGTGTGCATGTGCGCTTGAGGGTGTGGATCATTTATGCTAAATTTCTTGTAAATATTGTACTTGTGTAAAATGAAAAATAAAAGCTAAAGGGTATTTTTGGCAAATATATTACCTCAAAAATACTGTATCAACAGTTGATAAAATAAAATAAATTTTTATTAAGCCAAAGAGATTTGGAAACCTTTAATGGAAAATGCTTCAAATCTTTAAACACTTTCCTGAATGTTGTTTTCTTTTTTAGATGTATCACGACTGGGCTGAACAAGTCATTCTAGAAATCAGTTATTGTCCATTGTAATTTGCATAAGGAATTATTGACGTGCGGGACTCAAATGTCATTTTTGGGCCCCACCCAAATGTAATTTGATTTGATACTATTTGATTCTCATACTCTTAGCATGAGAAATATTTAATTGATTTAATTTACTTGCTAATTTATTTTTGTATTTTATTTTTTTTTAATAACAGGGTCCTAACCCAGGGCCTTGCACTTGCAAGACAGGCTTAGCACCACTGAGCTACATCCCCAATAAGAAATATTTTAAAAGTCACAATGTCACATTATTTCCTGCTTGAGGAATCTATTTTTCAGTAATTTTATTTCACTTTATTAGGTAGGGCAACCTTTATCGGTCATGATGAGTCACATTCATGCAATTTTCTGGACAAGGCCAATTACACAATTGTCACGTAGATTTCCTTTTCAAACAGAACACATTTTCTATTTCATATTTGGCCCCCATGAAACCCAGTCACTGGTGTAGATGACTAAAACAGTAGTGTGTTGCTCAAGACCTTAAAGAATATCAGTGTTAGTCAAGCTTGTAAAACTGTAGTTGCATTAGAGTGCAAGAAATACAATTAGCAAAAGTACTTATTTATGTAAAAGAGAGAGTCTATTTTAGAGGGAGTATTAACCCAAAAAAGAAACTTAGTAGAGTTACATCAGACCTTAGGCATATGGATGATGTTATTGAGTGAAGGAAAGATACTTACATAATAGCATAGTCAAATCTGAGTACGTCAGGTGTAATATATTTGCAGAGCTCTTAATATTGTATTAAATTATGAATAAGGACTAATGTTCATGAATAAATGCCGTATAAGACATGTAAGAAGAATTAAATAACTTAGTACTTAGCACTAAGCAAGTAATTAGTTATCTCTAAATATTAAGTGAGTCCTTGACTCAGCTTGTAGCACCTAAAGGAGTGGAAAACAGATAAACAATATACATATTGTCAAATTTTAGTGCTTTCTCATAATTCACTTGTGTAGGATTATAACATGCAAAGACTAAATGAGCAAAATCATTGTTAATGCAGAGGGTCACTGCGCTAGGCGATACTCTGAATGTTCTGAATGTGTCATCTGACTTGGTCCTCAGAACTGTGCTGTGGCACAGTTGCTTCTATTATATTGTTAAATAAACTGACTCTAAAGAGACTAAGTGCTTTTCCCAAGATCCCACAGTGTCAGGTACAACAGAAGTAACATTTATTCGATACCAAAGTCTTTATTCCTTGCCCTCTATCATTGGGGTCCTACACCTCAAGCTCACATATAGATATTAAATCTACAAGATTTTAAACTCATCTTCAATTCAAAGAAAGGAACCATGATTTCTTTTTTAAAAAAAGAAAGCAAGCTGATTGATAGTTTTCTCAGATCAGACAAGAAAAGACCATTAGAGTGCTCCAATTGTACTCACAATCACAGTCCCCTTCTGAATGTTCCATCTATCATTTCACAGCATGAAAACAATCAAATTAAAGACTTTGAGGAGAAGGTTAATCCACCCAGGAGACTGATGTTTTTTTAAATGAGCACAATTTGCTGATCTAGCCTAGAGAAAGCTCCATGACATTAGAGTTGAAGCTATAAAGAAGGAAAAAATGGGCAGCACTCTTACAAGAGTCCTGGGGAGAAGATGTCTTTAAGCAAAGCACAGCTGTTCCCAGCCCCAAGTCACTGACCACCATTCAGAAAATGCCCTCATCCCCTACAAAGACATGGCAGCCATAAGACAATGAAGCAAGTTGATTGATAGGCTGTCTTTTCACACTGATTCATTTTGAGATCACTAATATAGCCTGAGCCATTGTTATCACATGTCAGAAAAATAAAGACATAAAGAAAAGGAAACATTTTGGCCAGGGTACGTTCCACAGTCTTTTGTGTTGCTGTCAAAGTTAACACTGTATTCATTGTGTGTGTGTGTGTGTGTGTGTGTGTGTGTGTATGTGTGTGCAAACACTTTACATGTTATTTATACTCTTAAATTCTTAACAGTGTAATTAACTCTAAGCATAATGGTTTATAGCAGAGCCCTAACATTTATTCACTTTTCATTACTGAAACTATTAACCATATGATTATTAACTCTTTATTCCCATTCCCAGCCCTGGACCACCACCATTTTACTTTCTTCTGAGAATCTGAAACTCTGATACTTTATGAAAGCAGAGGTATATACATCTTTTTCGTCTGTCTGCTTTATTTCTTTTTGCTGCCTGTTCTCAAATACTTGTATGTGACCAACTCTCTTTCTTTGTATAAAACTAAGTAGTATTCCCTTGCTTATATATACTGTGTTTCCATTATTCATTTATCTGTCAGTGCAGTTTAATATTATTTATATGTCTTGGTCATTGTGAGTAGTAGAATAATGCTGTAATGAACATGGCAAAGCAGATATCTCTTAAAGAGTCTGATTTTGATGCTTTTGTGCCTATACTCAGACATGGGGTTGCTGGATCAAAAGGTCATTCTATAGAATCTGTATACCATCTTCCATAGTAATAGCACCATTTCACATTGTTAACAACAGGGTACATGCATATCAAGTCCTCCACAAACTTGCCAACATTTACCTGTATTTTCCTCCTAGATAATAGTTGTCCTAAGAGATGTAAGGGGGTTACCTTGTCTTTTTTATTTTCATTTCCTTAATCATTACAAATATTGTGAGTTTTCTCACATATATGTTGACCATTTATATGTATTCACTGGAGAATGACCGGATGGCTACATAATATTCATCATAATTATCACATTCCTAGATCCCTTTAAAGGTACAAAGGGCTTAAAGAACTGTAATTGGATGCATCATTTTATAATAGAAATAACAGAAAATAAGTAATTTGTTCAAAGTTATTGAGAAATTAGTGACAACTTTCATTAAAATCTATATTTTCTGAATTTCATACAATGATGTGTCTGGCACAATGTTGTCGGGAGGCATTCTATTTACTTTGAGGAAAATTATCTCAAAATTAAATAAGATTAGGGCTGAGGCCTTAGTAGTCTTGTGACACTGTAATGTTAAAGGGCAAGATTATATCAGCTGAAGACATTCTGAGCATTTGAGAATTGAATGGAAAGGTTTTAGCTGGGGAGGGACAAATTTCTCATTAGTTTAATTCATCTCACCTACTGATTTCAGAACTTTTAATTTAAACTCCTCATCTACCTAAGATCTTTATCAGCAGAAGATTGTCATGGTCATAGTATTATCACCATACTCTGAGTTATCAGACATTTCTTTTGATTAGAAGGTCCTTGTTAATTTAGGATGTTTGATGCCCTCTGAGTCATCTATTGCTCCTTAGGAGCCCAATAAATAGTGACAAACTTAGAGTGCCTTTGTCTTTACTGACCAGGGCAGCCCAGATCAATCCCAAACCACAGCTTTCCTTCTAAGTCTCATTTCCTGTATTTAATTTATTAATTTGCCTTGAGCTGTTGTGGCTCCCAGGAGACCAGGACCCTCTGCAGGGGTTCCGACGCCCCTTTTCTCATTACCTATACAGCACGAGTTGGTCTAATTTTTATTTTGAATTTATTTTGTAATATATTTTTGGGAAATTCCTATTAAGTAATCCTAAACATTCAATTCACATGTCAATATATCAGTTTGAATGGGGCCAGCCATTACTTTTCAATTGCAATAGGATAAAGCTGTTATTTTTTATTCAAAGGGAGAGGCAAGATCTAGCCTGATTGGTCATTTATGTATTTGACTGGATTTTTCATTAACACATTTGTTTCCAATTTCTTTCTCTAACTGATATAAAGAACTTCTCCTGTCCTTCACATTATTTCTATTTATTACTACTTCAAGTCTCAAAAAAAGCAATTCTATTTATTCATTCAAATGTACTGGCAGTTTATTTTATTTTTGAAGGTTTCTCATTGGCATACAAGACAAAATATTTTTTAAAGTACTAGATATTCTTGTTTCAAATGTTGTGAAACCACCTTTCCTTCCATGGAAAATTATCAGTGAACACCTATTGTTGTTGACTTGTCATTTTCAAACTGCTAATTCACTTCCCTTATTTTTTTTATTCTCATTTGCATTGAGCACTGAATTAGTAAATTCAATTGTTTTCTTATATAAACAATTTTCTTTTCTCCTAATTTTTATTTTTATTTTAATATGCTGTAGAGTCTGTATTTCACACACTAAGTGATTCTATCAGACTGGCTTCCTAAAACACAGTATTTCTCACAATAAAATTTTGGCTAAAATAATTCTTCTTTTGAATAAGATACATATTCAACAAAGTCTTTTCCTGCATTTCAATCTAATATCTTGATTTCTCTACATTTCTTATTCATTTTGTACCACAGTGAGCTTTGGAAAAGTTGGAGAAAGGAGAGCTGGAATGCAGAACTGCCACTCCAAAACAACCCAATTAATATGGCCAGGGAAAACAGAAATAAAGGCATGCTTCTCCCTGTTCTAAAAGGAATGACCGAAGACATCAGTTTCCAAGCACTTGGATGCTTGTCTAATAGAAGTACCTCAAGTGGCATGAAATAAGTAAAAGGAAAGCAAAAGTACAGTATCAATTCTTATTTTTAAATTCTCTTTTTAAAAGAATAATCAAATAGGGCCGGGGAGTTAGCTCAGTGGTTCCGGCGCCTGTCTTGTAAGTGCAAGGGCCAGGGTTTGATCCCCGGTAACCACATATAATACTGGGTGTAGAGACTCATGCTCAGCAGAAACTAGTACCAGATACCACAGTGCTGGGCGTGGTGGCTCACGCCTGTAATCCCAGCACTTGGCAGGCAAAGGCAGGAGGATTGCAGTGATGTGAGTTTGAGGCTGAGCTCAGGACCAGCCTGAACCACAAAGCTAGACTGTCTCAAAAAACCATAATAAATAAATAAATAATCAAATAAACAAGTTACTAGAGGACTCTTTTGTACAATTATCCACTTGCTCAGGGCTAGTGATAAAAGACAGTGCCAGATATAAAAATAATCCTAGAGACCAGAGAACCCAATGTGGATCCAAGGACTGCCTCTACTTACACTGGTTTGAAACAACACATATAATAACCTCATGAAATGTGCATACATTTATGTACCCTTTAACCTATTTTACTAAATTATTTGTAGTTTACAAATTTAAAGCTTTTATCAATAGAAACCCACCAACTGATTATTTTTGCAAGTGTATAATTGAAATGTCATGATTATAATGAAATAATGTAAAAAGTACTTTCTTCATTTAGACAGGAAGCAAAATGGATCCAGAATTCCATACATAAATAGGGAGAGAATGGAAGATCATGTCAAATTTTAAAAACCAAGAATTGATGAAATGCAAAACTATAAGGGAGAGAGTGGAAATCAAAGTATGTTCTTGGCTTGTGATATGAAATTTGTGGATTTAAGAGAATAGGCTTAAAATATACATTTTATGTATTTTTCTTTCTGATACTTTTCTGTATTCATTATATAGGATCCAGCACTCAATTGACTACTGATTGTAACACACACAAAGTATTTAAAATTCATATTTTATTTAAAATGTGTTATTTGATTTAGTAATAAATATGTCTCTTACTTCAAGAAAGTGTCCTTCATAATTGATCATAAAAATAATTGTTCTCCAGATTTACAATAGACCATATAATTAATGATTTTCTTTATCCCTTGTGTTTCCCTATGTACAGAAGAAAAATTATTGTAATACAAGTCACTTGTGTCCATTTGGTACTTTAAATAATACACAATGAAAAGAGCAACACAGCGCAAACTCAAAGTACTAAAATTTACATATGGTAATAGTCATCTAAAACAGTCATGAGACCAATACTTTTCTATCTCCCTATTAAATAGAAAGACTAATGACAAGATGGATGAGTGGATGGACAGATGAAGGGAGAGAAGGAATACAGAGACAGAGTGATATATAATGCCTGGATAAGCAGAGAGATAGAAGAAAAACTAGAGGAGACAAGGATGAATGCAAAAATGATCACATAGCATTTAGAAAACTAGTATTCATCAGTGAGTGTCTTTTATTTACTTCAAATTTAGATTTAAATAAGAAAGTTCTTAGGAAAAGAAAAAAATGTAAGATTTAATTTTTCTGTGTCAAGGGATTAAACTTATTAAAAGACCCTTATGAAATTAAGGAAAAATCTTAAAATCATTAAAAAGTTAGGATCATGATTTTCCCTGCATTCTTAAAGCAGTGTGGATTGAATCCTTTTTAGGCAAATTAGACTATTAGCGCTCTGAAACTTTTTATCTACATCCCATATTTTCATTGCTAATTATATTAGTGCTACTTTGTTAAGGATTACATAGAGTACAATCTGTTCTGAATCGATAATTTACTGTTGTTGAGGCTTAGTTTTGCAAGTGAATTGAATGAAAATCAGTTTTTTTTTTTTTTTTGGACTAATCTTTAAAGAAGAGCATGCATAAGTATAGGGGACAAATATCAATGTGAAACAAATCTGCACATTATAAAAATTTGATATATTGATATATACTATTTCAGAATTAGAGAGGAATTACAAGATTGTGGTCTTTATCTTGGTGGTAATTTTGAGAGATTCTGTCTTGCAGAGGAAATTAGATGGTGAATAGTCACAACTAGGGGTAGATTTGGCATCTAGTGGTTGGATTGCTGGGAAATATCCTTAAATATACTGGACAACACTCTACATCACATAAATTTTTACTCAAAATGTCATTAATGTCAATGCTAAACACCATACTTTTATCATATCAGAATAGTTTTCTATGATACTCTCTATCTTCAGTGTTTGTTATTGAGCCCCTCTCTCGATGTGAAGGTAAAACTGTTCACATCTTGTTATACATAAAACATGATCTGTTCTCTTCAAGACTAGAAAATGGTGGATGTTCACTTCATCAATGTGTAGTCCTTTGATCAGTTCAGGAGAAGAGCTGGCTCTTCGGAGGTGGGGTCTAGTTTTCTAGTTTTCTGGAGAACGCACATTTTGGTTGGCTCTTTCCAGTCTCTGCTTCCTATTCACTGAGAGTTGAACTTCTTCCCTGTGCCCCTTAACCACAATGTTTCTGACCAGGAGACTTTACAACATGGACTGAAACCTCTGAGGCAGTGAGCAAGGTAAACTTGATTCCTTTAAATTGGTGACTAATGCAGCTCATCTGACAGTAACTCAGATAACAGCACATCTAAGCTTCCTGACTGTTCTCATCATGTTGATCTGGGTTTTCAAACTTCAAATAAGTTTAATTCACATATCCAGAGAAAAAATTCATCCTAATACTGTTTAGTTTCTAATTCATTCCTGGAAATCTGCCTTGCCAGTTAAAAAAAAAATCAATACGTTATGTGTAATCATCGTGTGTTGTCATTGGGCACACTTAGCAGCCTAGAAAATCGTGAAGCTCATGTACAAAATGTGTGGTTAACGATTGCTCAGAGACTGACAAAGGGGCCTATTACTCTTCCGATCTCATCTACGTATTTTATGAAGTTTGATTAAGAATTATATGGTGTGTTTGAATTAAAATAAAGTAATTAGAGTGAAAAAGGTACATTGTTCCTAATCCCAAGTTATTCTCCCCTACTCAAAACTTTTCTCCCCCACATGTTCCACTATTACTTCCACTTTTTGCATTAAAGTTGAAGTTGTCTTTCAAGAGGGTCTCTACTTCTGCTCTTGTGCCTGCCTAGATTAAATCTATTTACCTTTCATGGACATATTGGTTTGGGGATAGAGCAACAAATTGCAGAGTGTCGGATGTGATAAAATAATGAGAACATGCCATTTTAACCTTTCTGCATGACAGAATTAGTAGTGAGCATTTGATCAATGAACAGTGATCAACAATACAGGAATTATTGAAATTACAAAATTTACTGAAGTAAAGTATACATTGTCATGAATTCTCTCACAAAGTACCCAAAATACTCCTCTATCCTTCAAATATACTTGTTCCATTGTTCTTTGAAATGCACCTTTAGCCCTGATGATTTTTTTTAAATGAAACAAAATGCCAAAAAGCATGCTTAGCTGTCACCATAGTTCTTGGTCACACCTTGTGTTTATTTTTAATTTTTTATTTCTGAAAAATTAAAAATTTATTAAGGTGCTCTTCATTCTCCTTTTAATTACTCCTTTTTTTTTTCCAAGACAGGATCTCTCTTTGTAGTTTAGGCTGGCCCCGAACTCAGCCTTGAACTCACAGCAAACCTCCTGCCTCTGCCTCCAAGTGCTAGAAATACAGACATGAGCCACCATGCCCGGCACTGTGTTATGTGGTACTGATTGCTGGTGGGCATGAATCACTATGTCCCACATTGTTGTATGTGGTTTTGGTATCAAACCCAGGACTGTGCTTTTTCAAGGCAGGTACCAAAACCACTGAGCTAAATCCCTGGCCCCACTCCATATATATATTGAACATGTGCATTAATTTATGGCAATGACTTTATCTTCTCTTCCTCAAAGCTCTAAAACAGGAGAAACTGCATTCTACAAATAATTCCTTCACTAACTTTGTGTTTTCTTCAGTTTTCCCATAACTGGGATAGATATCTAAAACCTGTAGTGTATAAGAAGTTTACTTTGACTCATGACTTTAGAGGTTTCAGTCAATTGTAGGCTGAATCTGCAGCTAAGGTAACAAAATGAAAGGATCCTTCAAGGAAATCCACTTATCTGAAGGGTGCTAAGAAGCACAAACTGCAAGGAGAGAGAGAGAGAGAGACAGAGAGAGAGAGAGAGACCGAGAGAGGCAGACAGACACAGAAAGTCAGACAGAGAGAAGGGAGAGACACTTCAAAGGCATACCACCATTCATCCTTTGTTCCATCTCAGCCTCACCTGTTTATATACCTGGGTATCTGCTGCATCATAAGGACTTTATGGCCCATGACCACAGTAGCTAATCCATGAACTCATGAACACTATTCCTTAAGTGGCACTGAAAATCAAGCATCCTTGGCTTTGAGGAGTTTAGCATTTTACATTCTTGAGATTGTGATGGATGGCATCCAGTATATGGTTCTCAAATCATCTTTCTTATTCTTCTAGTTGAAAGTTTGGCTTTTTAAAATTAGTACTGCACTTTGCAGCAACCATACTTTCCTTCTCCTCAACTTTAACATCTTTACTGCTTGCCAAAGTTTTGCTTCAAGTTTTCACATATTTTGGTTTTGTTTTTATTTCTCAAGGTGATCTGACTGAAAAAGATCCAATGGTATTCATGCTACACTCTGAATATTGGGCTGCCTTGAAACTTCCTCTATAATATTATTTAATCTGTCACTTTTGAATTCAGCTGCAGTATAGGAAAAATGAAGACAAATCATTTGTTAAAATATAAGACAAATATTCTTTACTTTAGTCCCGAGCAGAGTTTTAATTCCCATCTTAAACTTCATGAATCTGGTCTTTACTCTTCATATATCTGTTCATGTTCTGTCTTTCTGAGTTCTGACCAGAATTCCCCACTCTAGGACAACTTACAACATTTGAAGCTTCTGAATTAAGCATGTCAAAAGTTTTCTAAACACCTCCTAAACATCATTTCCAAAATTTTCTGAACCACATAGTCAGATGTAATTCAAATACAGTCACAGAATTGACTGCATTTGTCTAGTTCATATTCTCTACGTTAGCAATGTAAAGGAAGAGGGTGTTATTTTAACTCACAGTTCTAGTGATTTCAAACCACTGTCATTTGGGTTTGAAACAGAAATAGCATAAGGGAAAGGGCTGGTGGAAAAAAAGTTGCAACAATCAAACTAGCAGTGATTTCATTTTCCTTCTCCACAATTTTATGGATATAAAATTATCTTTTACCTTGTGTCATAGCCACATCAGCAGACATTTTATCTTTCCTTATTGAGGATTTTCTCTTAAAGTGAGCACTTTACTACTTCATATTGGTAATTTTGAAGTGCTATTATCTCATCCTTTTACTTTGGACTACAATAAAGTAAAATAGTGGTTATTTCAACATGAGCAGAAAATGCTGTGACAATCTGGTAAGGGAGAAGTTTCTAAGTGACTAAGTGGTGGCTAGTATGTACAGCTTAGATGATGAGTGGTCAAAGGGGAAATTCACAACATAGAGGGGCAGAATGAGATTTTATTACATTACCCAAAATTAAGTAGATTTTTAAATGCTTATTAATTATTTATGTATAGAAATTTCCATTTAATATTTTGGGCCAAGTTTTGCTATAGTTAATTGAAACTGCAGAAAAAAGAATAATAGATTAAGACAAATGACTGTATAGAAAACCATAATGGAACAAGACTAACTTTCAATGATTAATTCTTCTTCCTTATTTCCGTTGTTACTTACAATCTTCCAAAATGGATCAACTGTTAATTATCACTGTGGACAGAAAATTCCTATAACCTCCAGTCAATTGTAATTGTTTCATACTATCTAGGATTGATAATAATTTAATCATTTTGTTGGAATGCCTGGGCTGTCAATATTTATGTAACCAGTTAAACCTTTTTAAGAAAATAAACCTTCAAGATCTGTAGAACAAATCAAATTGGTCAAAATTGGTCAAAATTCAAAATAAAGAAGCCATTTAGCCTGTTTTCTTGAATTTCAACCCTTGGATTTCAGCCCTATTAGTACATATCTACTATGGCAAGAGGAGGATTATATTAGATAAATAATTAATTGTATGATGATGAAAACTTAAGTAGCTCTTCTTTATGATTTGTAAAATATTGTTTCATGAAAATTATTTTTGGGGTAATATAACAAGCGTGTCCACTCTCACTATTCCTGTTCATAACAGTTCTGAAACATTAGTTACAACAATTAAAGAAGAAAACGAAACAAAAGGAATAAAGAGAAGAAAAGAAGACGTTAAACTCTCATTATTTGTTTTTTTTTAAATTATCTTTATTGGTACATTAAATATACACATCATGATTGCACTCCATAATGGGGATTTGTACCAGTATAAGACACAACTTAATTCTCATTTTTTCCCATAGCCCCACCCCCCCCACCCCCCCATATATATAAAATTTGTTTCCTTACTTTTTTGTTACAATCTCAACATTGTCCCCTTTCACCTTATAAACTCTCATTATTTGTTGAAGACATGATACTCTAATAGAGTATCTAATTATCAAAATTCCATCAAAAGAATTTTAGACTTAACCAGATTCAGTAGAGGAGCTGGATATATCGGCACCAGTCAAAAATCAACTTCTTTTATACAAACAATAGACCCAATAAGAAAGAAACTGAGGAAACAATTTTTTTCCCAATAACATACAAAAAATGAAATGTTTAGGAATCAGTCTTCCAAATAAAGCAAAAGATTTCTCATTGAAAACTATAACACTCTGAAAAAGAAATTGAAGAGGATATCAGAAAATGGAAAAAAAATTTCCTTGTTTCTGAGTAGGGAGAATTGATATAGTAAAAATGGTCATACTTCCAAAGTTGCTATATAGATTTAATGCATTACTGATAAAAAAATGTAACATCATATTTCACAGAGCTAGAGAAAATAATCCAATAATTAATCTGAAACCACAGAAGCCAGAAGAGTAAAAACAATTCTGGGCAACAAAGATGTGGCAGGTGTATCACAGTCCTCAATTTAAAACTATACTTTAAAGGCACTATTATAAAAACAGCATGATACTGGCAAAGAAACAGACCCTAGGATCAATTGAAAAAAAAAATAGAAGATGAAGAAACAATGCCAGATATACTATGCCACCTCATCTTTGACAAAGGAGCCAAACACCTTCACTGGAGGAAAGATAACCTCTTTAACAATGGTGCAGAAAAAGTGGGTTTCAACCTGCCAAATTAGATCTGTATCTTTCACTATACGCTAAACTAGAATAGAGACAGATCAATGATTTAAAGATTTTAAAAGAAACACTAAATCTCTTGAAAGATAGGTTATGTAGAACACTTAAATACATTGTTGCAGGAAAAGACTTTATAGAAAAGAAAAAAAAAAAAAACAGTAGCATGGGAATTAACAGAAAGAATAAACAACTGGGACCTGATCATATTAAAAAGCTTCTACATGGAAAAGGAAACGACCAACAGAGAGAAGAGACAATTACAAGCTTCCAAAAATTTTACCATCTGTTTTTCAGACAAAGAACTACTATCTAGAATTTATAATGAACCTAAAAAATTAGATCCCCAAAACTCAAGTCAAAAATGGGGATCTGAAGTGAATAGACATTTCTCAGATGAAGTACAAAAAGCAAATAAACATCACTTATCATTTATGAGTTGCAAATGAAAACAAAACGGAGATTCCATATCACTCCAGAAAGAATAACTGCTATCAAGAAAACAACCAAATACAAATGCTGCTGAAGATGTGAAGAAAAAAGAACCCTTTTACATTGCTGGTTGGAGTGTGGACTGCTACAACCACTATAGAAATCAGTGTGCAGATTCCTTGAAGAATGAAGATTAGAGGTCCCCTTAAACCCAGTTATTCATCTTCTGGATGTCTTCCCAAAAGAATTAAAATCATCTTACCATAGTGTTATATGTGTATCCATGTTTATGGCTGGACAGTTTATAGTATCTAAATCTTGGAAATAGTCCAAATTCCCCTCAACTGTAGATTAGATAAAGAAGATTTGTTTCTAGTGAAATGAAGTACTATTCAGAGGTTGACAAATTAGAAACATTTGTAGCTAAATAGATGCACAATGGGGCTGTACTCTTAAGTGAAATAAATAGAACACACATATGTAAGTACCAAATCATTTGTCTGGTAAGAAAAATAGCAGGAGTAAATGAGGATCAAAATAAAGGCCCAAAATAATGTAAAAGTCCAGGAGGGTAGAAGTAGGGAGACAGGTTGGGGGAAGGAAAAGGAGAGAAGAAAAATTATCAGAAAGCAAGGGGAAAACAGAAACACAGTTTTTGTAAATAAGGAGAGCTGGAAGGAGGAGGGAAGTTAGAGCAATAGGGAAAAAACAAGAACCAAGATATATCAAATACAAGTAAAAATCTTCGAAGATGAATGTCATCATAATGTATATCTAAATACTAAATATACCAATAACTTTAAATAAAAATATTAGAAATCTTTTACTATTTAATTTAATTTATTGGAAATTTTAGCTTCGTTTGTAGCAAAACTGACACTAAAAAGTTGGATAAAATATTAGTTTCTATAGGAGAGACTTCATTAGGTACATAGAATGTAACATAAAATTCCCTTCATATTTGTTTAGATTATAAATGTATTTGATACACTCAAAACACTAAAATCATTTCATAATTACTGAAGGATAAACTATAGAAGGGGGAATTCAAGAGGCTGCATGGAAAAGGAATAAAATGAACCGCATTATGGAGTGTCTCTTAACTGAGGAGCTACATTCTTTCTTTTAGTCAACAGTTTGCCTCAGAATAATTTGAATAACAGACTATTTGATTGGTTCCATTTATTACTAATTCAAAATGGTGGTCATGTTCTAATGAATGAAACTTGGAGACAAGGATAGTAAAGAAACTATCTCCATAATTCACCTGTGATGGCTAGAACTAGAGTAGAGAACTAGTTCTAGATTACTAGAATGAGAGAACTAGAGTTAGCTGGAGAATGAACACAAGGTATGTTTAACAAATGTTGGGGAGGCTGTGGAGAAAAAGGAACCCTTCTCCACTATTTGTGTGAGTAAGACTCATACAACCTCTGTGGAAATGAGTTTGGAGATTCCTCAAAAAGCTAGGATCAGAGTTGCCATTTGACCCAGGGATTGCTCTGCTAGGTATATATACCAAAGAATTAAAAGATCTATATCAGAGCGACATATGTGCACCCATGTTTATAGCAGCTCAGTTTGTGATAGCTAAATCTTGAAAACAACCATAATGTCCATCAACAGGAGAATGGATAAAGAAGAAGTGATTCTTTTATAGAATGTAGTATTATTGTGCCATTAAAAATGACAAGATTAAGTCATTCATACTCAAATGGATGTACCTTGAAGACATCCTCATAAGTGAAATAAATAGATCGCAGATATGTAAATATCATATCTTTTCTCTGGCATGAGAAAATGAAGATGTAAATGAGTTCTAGTATACATAGTTGATATCGTGAAATAGAAAATATTTAAAAGAGAAAAAGGTATGGGGTAAATAAATAGGGGTAAAATAATCTGATAGTAATTTAAAAAAGGAAGCAAAGCTTATGTATATAGGGTATGGGAGGTTGCAGGGTGGGTGGGGGAAGGGGGAAAATGAGAATCAAGTCATGTCATATTCTGGTACAAACTCTCAACATTCATTGTGCCAATGATGTGTATTCATAATGTACCAATAAAGATTTGAATTTAAAAGATGTTACAACACAGCTATTTAATGACTGGTTAAAGGAAAGTGTTAAAGACAGAAAGTACAGTGAAAAGTATTCCTCTAAAAGAAAAACTTAAAATCAACACATTCCCTGCATTCATAGCTCTATTATTTCAGAGAACATTTAGTTATTGCTTACAATGCCTGTCTTCTCTTTACACCCACAGACAGCACCTGGATGGTTATTTATAAGTCTCCACATCTGGAGAACTAATTTGTTTATGGACTGCTCCAGTTCCACTGAGTAGTTAGTTGTCACTCAGCTCCAAAAAGTTCATTCAACCCTGATAATTAAATTAAATGTCTCCTGACATCAGAAAGACAGCAGAAACTTTGCAACAATACCAGAAAGTTTTCTAGTCCCTTCAAGAATGCAGAATTACATTATAATGGGGACAGATGACATGCTGTCCTGTAGAATGATGGTCAATTTAATATTCTACTCATTTAAAGCAACTGTAATGTGATCCAAAGGAATATGATCTCACAAGCAGAGTAACATATTGGTAGCTCAATATAATAGAGCAGACGCTACAATGGAGTTGAATATTACATGGGCATGACCTTACTGAAGGAGATTTAATTACTTGAAATGTCAGAAGAAAGTCCTGCTAACAATATTATTGCAAGGGTCTTTAGGAAGAAGAGCTTGAGAATTATGGCTGTGGATTCTCCCATATATGTATTCTCTCCACATATATGTATTATTATATTTAATATATTATATTTCTGCCTACATTCTCTTAGTTAAAAAGCAAAACCATCATTTTCATAGGATATAAGTTAGAATCACTCTTTCTACTAAACATTAAAATCTATTTTCTTTCTGAAAAATGGTATGCACATCAAGAGGAATAATAAGTTATAATGTTGGTGATACATTCCTTCAATGTCAGAATTCTGGTAGGCTGATTCAGGAGAACTGCAAGTTTGCAACCAGCCTCAGAAACTTGGTTACTTAGCAAGATTCTGTCTAAAACAAGAAAACATGAGAGAGAGTGATGTGGGGCGAGGCAGGCTTCTTCCTCAAAGCAAAAAAAAAAAAAAAACAACAAACAAACAAAAAAAAAAAAAACAGGAGAAACTGCCCTCATTCTACACTGATTCATGCATTCACTAACTTATTTCTTAGACTACTCAGTTTTATTGAAAAAGAAATCTTCATTATTCAAAAAATCATTAAAGTAAAAATAAGAAGAAATACAGAGCCTTCTCCTTCCCATCACTACATCACAAGACATGTCTTTTCTCAGTGTTGGTCCCCAGAACATTGGGGTTACATCCACCCGTCTTTCTTTATTGTTTAGGTGCATCATAAGTTGTTTAATTACTATCAAACTATTGATTGTTAAAACTGTTTAGAGTTTGTTATGAATTAGGCTGTCTATAAAAATTTTTGAATTTGTACTGTGAATCTCTCACTCTCTGCCAAGTCATTGTCTCAGGATGTCAGAGTCTTTGAACATGTGGTTAAGGTAAAATGAAGCCTTTAGTGTGGTCTCTAAACCAGTCTTACTGGTGTCTCCTCAGGAGAAAGAAACAGAGAGTTGCTGAGAACTTTTAGACAGAGGAAAGACCACATGACAGCAGGGAGAGAAGGCACTGTTGGCAAACCAGGGGAATCCCAACTTGCTCGCATCATGGTCTGGGACTTTGAGGTTCCAAAATGGAGAGGAAATGAATTTGGGCTGCTTAAACCAGCTAATCAATGGCACTTCACTATATCACTACAAACAAACTAATGCATAATATCTTTTGACTAAAAAAAGCATAAAACAAAATATGTGTAAACTTAATATCCATTTCTGTACACTATTGTGGACTGCAGGATGACTCTCTGGAAGCTAAATTGCTGAGTTCATCAAGGTAGAAGTTGATGTTTTTCACATAGTCACTGAAAAGGATTATCTTTAAAAGACACATAATTCTCTATGTTTCTATTCTATCTTTAATTATTCTATGTTTCATTTAAAATTTGTCCTTTTAAGTTTGAGTTAGCTGAAATGCCTTTGGAAATATTAACAATAGCAGCAAAACCAGAGATCTTTCCACAAGTTCTCTATTTAGATTTTCAGATTTATTTATTTGTGGGATTAGTTGTATTTCAAAGAGAAATTTTAGTATGCCAGGAATTTTAATGCCATAGCCATTGTCTATTCTTGTTTAGTAGATTTAGAAACATATTTTCTTACTTATGTCTTCCCTGCTTGTAATTATAAAATATTATTTTCTATTAAATTGATTTTAGCTAAAAATGACTCCAATATTGCTTTGATATTTAGTATAACAACTGGATTATAGATATATGAGCAACTATACATGTATCTGATACATTAAATATGAATGTGCTTATATACACAATTTTCTTTTTTATATGATAATCGGTTATCTCACTTTTTTCCCCAACCATACAAAGTATACTTTTATTCTCATGATTTAGACAATCTTGACCATTTCTGAGTGTCAAGTTCAACTGATTAAATTATATTAAAATTTTAAAGAGTTTAGGTAAAAATACTGAATTTTATTCAAATTATTGATCAACTTTTCAATAGATACAGTGTTCTTTTTGCCTTCATATAGACCCTACAGTTCAGATAGAATCTCTCTATCCCTGCTACATTAGTTTCTAACTTTTCTTTTTATGAAACAGATTTTTCACAGTAATTTTTAAAAATTGATTTTGTTGGTACATTATGATCACATTCAACATTGAGTATTTGTATCAGTATATGACATATCTTGATTGTCAATTTTTCCCATTCTCCTATCCTCCCTGGAAGCCCTAGAAAGGGAAAGAAAAGATCTGATAGTTAACAAAAAGAAACAAAGCTTTCACACTAATTATTTTTATTCAAATCTTTATTGGTACATGATATATACACATCATAGTCACTTTCAGCATTGAGAATTTATACCAGTAAATTATATGACACAGTCATTGTCTGGCTCAATTCTCTTGAATTTTCAGTTGATTTTCTGGAATATGTTAGATACACCAGTAAATGCTTGCTTTCATTCATTACACTCCCATTCACTTTTGTTTTCATTTCTTTGACTTCTCCCCAACTACATTTTTCTATCTTGACTTTTGTTGCTTTGATTCTCATAACTTCAAAGTTTTGAGACTCTTATCTTCCATTCTGTCCTCATACACTTACTCCCATTTGTTTTATCATCTTAAATCTTGTACCACTCAGTGATAACAATCCTGGGCACATTCTGCCTAAAAGTATTAACAGAAACAGATACCTAGCTCTTCTTTGAAATACACACTATTATAACACCAGAGATTTAACTCAGTAATTTTGGTGACTGCTTTGTAAGTTCAATGTGCCAGGCTCAGTCCCCAGTACCAAAATAAATAAATTTTTAAAAAACTACCTTGGTGCAAATATTCAGAGACTTTATTTCCAAACTATATGAACAGGCAGATGAAGCTGGGAAAGGTATAATGTTTTAATTGGAGCAGAGCTTTCTGAACAAAGCTTTGAGGAAATTCTCTTTGGTTCTTCCTGTGCAGTTCAAATTTCTCCTTCGGGAAATCTACAAGCTCTATTGGTGGCATAGTCTGTTTCAACTAGAAGTGGTCTAACCCACATTCATACCAAGTGGCCTTACATGAGCAACCACAAGGGGAAGTTTCAAAAGAGCTAATAGGCAGTAAACAACCTTGATTGTATCTCCTTGCCCAACCTTTTAATGACTGTCATTCCTCAGCTCCAAGAGGTTGTGTGATCCAATTAAGCAAATTGAAAAAGACTGCTTTTATGCAAAAGTGTGAGAAAGTTAATTGAAATCAATCCACGTTCACTGGAAATGTTACAGACATCACTGATAATTTAGAGCAATTAAAGATGTTGTCCTGAAGCAAGACAGAAACGTTAAGTTTAAAATCCTGTTAAAGGAAAATTACAAAAAAAAAAAAAATGAATGATATTATCCACCTTAGATGAGCATGAAACACCTAAGCAAGTTAGAAATCGTAAAGCATTTCATTACTCAGATCAACATCTTAGTGTTCTTTAAATGACTAAGTTGAGAATTTTTCACCTTCTGTCTTTGTCACTGAAGAATGATCAGCTAAAATAAATCATTAACCCTAATTCTGGGAGCTTTATTCTTGAAAAGAATAAT
This sequence comes from Petromus typicus, assembly GCA_004026965.1. Taxonomy (NCBI): domain Eukaryota; kingdom Metazoa; phylum Chordata; class Mammalia; order Rodentia; family Petromuridae; genus Petromus; species Petromus typicus. The sequence goes on from PVIR01004034.1 coordinate 40,518, forward strand.
CATAGCTCTATCATGACAGAGTAGTTCTTTCATTTATGAAATAAGAGTGTTTAAAATACATTAGTGGTTTTTAAATTGCATTACACACATATCAAAATGTTCTAAGAGTGATTGCAAATATTTTAAGAAGGATGCACATATGTCAGAGAGCAAAAGAATAATGCATTATACATAATTCCAGAAAACACATCTTATGACTAGAATAATGTAAACGCAAACCAGGGTAAACAGATATGTAGCTCATCATGAGGCTGCTGCCTTTGCCTTTGCCATAACAAACATAATTCTTGAATTGTTTCCTTTTCTCTTGGAGACTAGAAAGAACCTCAGAATCTTTCTTAATATAGTGATACAGATAAATAGGCCCAAATGGTCACAGTTGACCTCAGAGATGAAACATTAATGCATCTCTAAAAGACTTCAATTAGAAAACTATTCCTTCATAAAACAAAGACATATGAATATAATCACAATGAAACAGAACTCTCACATTAGTTATCAGTTATAGTTTTTCTAGAATGGTGTTAGTTGTGGTGTTAAGCCCCAAATGTACTAGCCTCCCTATCTGCTTTTAAAGTCACTTTTACCCAACTTCCCCTGCTTTTACCTGCTTTTACCTAATATTTACCTGGATCCAACAATTTTGAAAAGCTGCTGAGCCCCTTTGTCCGTTTTAGCATACGTACACAGCTCAGTCGCATCAGAATCCTTCCTTAATGTGGCCACAAAACAACAGTTCCTTTCATTACTGAGTTCTGTGTTTCCTAAAGCAAATCACACCTGTTCTTGTTCTCTGTCTTCCCGTTACTGCTTCACGTAGTAGAAAATACTTGCTTCCTCTTCTACAAAGTCCTCCTATACCTTCACTGTAAGTTCTTCCTGACTATGCAACTCATCTTTCCGCTGTGAAACTGTGTTTTGATTCTCTCCTGAATGACTGTTATTCTCACTTTTGCTCTCCATCTTTGCAAAATATGCACTTGCACCTTGAATCTTTGGCTACCTGTGTTTGTTTATCTTAATTAGGTTTATGTTTTGCTACTTTTTACCTGCCTCCTCCATTATTCATTAGCACTCTTGAAAAGAAGTTCTGAGTCTTTAAGATTTCTCTTCCCCCACCCCCAGAATTCTGCATGTTACACAGTGAACGAATAAAACAGTCATCTGTGAAGTGTGAAGAAAGAAATAAGAATGAATGGATCTGAAGTCTTCGTTGTATAGTTCAAAAATAGACAAGAAGAAACTACTAAATTTTTCACGTGTACTATGTCAAGACTACCAAAACATATCTTGTTCCTCACAGTTTTATGAAGAAGAAAAAATATCTTTGTTGGACAAACGGAATTGCTACCTTTTTTCTTGAAAGAATAAATGAACCGAGATTAACTTTCTTCAGCAGCACATTTGAGTTGGTTTTCAATATGCACAGTAAAAATGACATGTTTTGGTTTATTTATTATTTATTTGTTCTGGAAATTGAACTCAATACTTTCTGCTGAGGTCCGTCAACCCCAGAATCCTTCCTCCTTATATATTTTGTTCTCTTTTCTAGCTTATTTTTTAACAGGGACTCACTAAGTGCCTAAATTGCCCGTGATGGACTCAAATACTTTAAAATTTTTAAAAACACTTCTTCTTCTTTTTTTAAATTTTGGTACTGGAGATAGAACCCAGGAACTTACACTTGCCAAGCAGCTGTGTTGCTGCTGTGCTAAATGCCTGGCCCCCAAACAGCTCTTTCTCAGGAGAAAACTTGCTTTGTTGACTTTGTAAAAATCATTGTAAAAAACCCTCAATTGACATCTAAAAATTGTGGATATTTATGAATACAACATAATGTTTTGATACACATACAAATGTTCAAATCTGAATATGTACAGCCATATCTGCAAACGCTAAGCGTTTCCTTGTAAAAACATCCAAAATTTCTCTAGCTTTTTTGAAATGTGTACTCAGAATCATGCTACAAATTAGAAATTTCCCTATTCAACATGTGTAGTATTTTATTGTTAATAGACCTGCTTTATATCTATTTCCTTAGACTGTTTTTCGTAAGCCAAAAGTGCTTTCCAAATGTTTGTCCTCCATAGAAAAAGGATACATTTCTGAGAAGGGAAGAGGTGTCTCTGACATAGCAGGATGAATGAAAACTAAGTTTTGCCCTCCACAAATTTTAATTCCAGTGAAAGGTACAGAGAGGCAAGCAGAGAATAAAAATTCAGTTGGAAGAGTGTTGGTAAATACTAAGAAAGTTGTATAAAGAACTGAAGAGGTGTAGTCAACTCATTACAGTGTTAAAAATACTTTTAAAAAGCAATAATGCCTACTGAGGGGCTCTCAGAGACCATTAAAGTTAAGCATAAAAACATTTGGATCAAGGATATTAATGAAGTCAATTGTTTGAAGCAGAAAAGGAACACTGTATTCAAGGACATACCCCTGGGTCAGCACGTCTCACACTAAGGTAAGACTGCAGCTCAGCAGCAGGTTCCAGAGGAGAAGTAGCTCCTGGCAAGATCATTAGCTATGTTTTGACCAGGGTCTTCCCGGACCTTATCCTATATAAAGACATCATTAGCAGTATGAAAAGCACACCGAAAAGGGAAAAATAACCACAAGACTAACAACTGAAGTAATCCCAGCAAGAAATCATGCAGCCATTAGCTACCTTTGAATTACAACTATGCAAAGAGATTTGTTTTGAAAATAGGATTGTCCTGAGGTGGACAGTGGCAGGCTGAAAACATTTTACAGTGGAGAGAGGGAGAGATATTGATCCTGATATAATAAACTACATAAGTGATGCCCTGTACTGAAAGAAAATATATCAGAAGGTCAAAAGCCCCCACAAAACACCATTTGGGAGGAAATTTCAGCAAGAAACACCTATTTGATAAAGCTATAATTGGTGGGGATGGAAGAAGTTTAATGAATGCGCTATATTCTGACAGAGCAGAACCATGCGTTAGATGTGGATATGGGTGAGTAGGAAACTGGGTAATGAAAAGAAATAGAATTCATTATGTTTCATTCTCATGCCATAAAAAGACAGACATGCTATGGGAAGAAGAAATGGGATTTTTCAAATAATTGTTTTATCTTTCATAGGGACAGTACGAAAAACCAATGTGTTAGTAGATTCATGAACTTTTTTTTTTGAAGAGGAGTCAAATCCATTCTTCCTTGTATGTATATAGATTGGTGGCATTGCATCTCTAAAAAAATCTTTTAAAAAATTTAGTTTTGTTAAAAATGTCCCTACATTCCCATTCTCAGTGTATGTAATTACAGATATGATGGTGGGTGTGTTGCTGTGAATATAACATAAAAAGATTTGCAAACTAAGGGAGAATGCAGATGATATAGATTATATGATCACTTTTTTTACAAGTATGAGGTTGAGCAGTCAGAGCGGAAGTCATGACAACCCGAATAGAACCTTTACTTCTTTCACAAGATTTCCAGGCCAGGCACTGTCTTACTTATATGACAGTGCTCTTTTAAAAACATCCATGGTGGAGAAACTTGTAATGCCTCCCATGTCCTAGTGACCTTCTCCAAACACAGTCATATCAGTTTAGAACAACCCATGCAATGACAGCAGATGCCGAGACAAAGTCAATCCAAACCATGTGTGTATGTTTCTTGTTATGTTGTCAGATTTAAGTGAAGAAAGCTCAGTTCCCCATATTTGAGCTGCCCCTGAGTAGAAGCCATCTTTTAAATTTTCCTATTCTAGGGAGCCCATGGCATGAATGTCGGTGAGAGGATACTCATAGCCATGTCTGAATTAGAAGCATTGTTCCTGGTAGTCCAAGGTAAGGGCTGAAGTTTGCACCACTGGAAGCATCACATTTGGCATCACAGTAAAAAACCTGAAATGAAGCTGAGTATTATGCACAGTGATACCTTGGCTCATGAATGCTTCTATTTGCAAACAATTCCATTTATAAACAAGAGTTTGACCAAATTTTGCTTCCTTTGACAAACTGCACTTGATGACAAACATGACCATGACCATCTTCCAATTGAACACAATTGAACACAACCACAGCCATCTTCCCCCAAATCATAACATGAGTTAAGTTCATAAGCCAAGGAAACACTGTCAATGTCAACTAACTTGATATTGTTAACTTTGGAAACTATCTTCACATCCTTTATCACATTAGAATCATAACTATGGGACCCAGTGCCTAAGTCATCCTGTAGAATTCCTTTTTAATAGTTATTATTTATATTATATGTCATTTTTTGATGATAGAAGTATCTGCAAGAAGAAGTTGCAGAATACTAGGAGAGATGATGCAGATATTTTATTCCTTTTATCTCCAAGGACTAGGGCATCATGACTTGAGATTCAGACCACTATGGTATTGATGAAGGGAGAATAAATGGAAAATATTGATTTAAATGGGGTTCTTTAACATTTCCTGATAAAGCTGAAAGTGAAGATCTGTTGTGTCAAAAGTTTTACACAGGGTCAAAAGCAACAAAAAATTACTTGCCCCAGAGTTTCTTCACTTATATGTACAGGGAAAGCAAATAATATGACTCCAAGTATTCTCCACATAATGTTTTTCAGGGACTGACACTAGCCAGAGATTTGATGTGGGTAGCGGTAAGGATGTACTTCAGAAACAGTCCTCACTCCATGAGCAGTCAAGATGTGACTGGGAAGCAATAAATATCAGAACAAAACTTCATTTAGAGAAAAGAAAAGAGATACAGGCTAGAGTACACTTCCCAAGGAAGAGGTATCAAAATTTCAATGAGATTGTCTCCACTGAGGGCATTATTTTACGCACATGCATTACCACTCTGCTCTCTCATTTTTCAGTCAGGTTTTCATTGGACTCCCTAATTATTCTGTTAATACTTTCAATCAAGTTCTGCAAAACTGGTTCCTGTGTAAAGGTTAAACTGTCTCTTTTGTCAGATCGAAAGGCCAAAATGTTCTCACTAATGAACAGCACAGGTATCTAGGTTCAGATTTGTAGCTGTAATTAATCTACGCTCTTAATATTCATTCAGTCTTTACTTGTGTTCTGTTGAGAGCTGTGCATTGAGATGAAAATTGTTTAAAAACCTTTTTATCAGCTAAGTTAAATGGAGACTCCGGAAACCCCTGTTGGCTATTTCCCTACATTGCATAGAAGTGAGAAACTCTGTGCATTTGTTACAGGTTGAGCACTGATGACAATTATTGGCAGCCCCCATCCAACACACTGCTTTGATTCTCTCCCAGGTATCAGAACTCTGCCAAACTGATCTCAGTGCCAAGACAACTGACAAGACAGAAGCTATTTGCTAGGGATTCCTTTTAGAGAACTCATGGTCCATCTCTGTCCTCTCCAAGTCAAAGTAGGAACTAAGGGATCTTGTAAGTCTCCTACCACTACAGGTGGGGGATCTCTGAGAGGATGTGAAGATTTCCCCCAAATGCTTGAACTGACACTGTTACCTTCTAATGGAATGACTTACATAGTCTTTAAATTTGTGTCTTATTTCCCACAAAGAGCATACACATAAGCATCATTGTTGAATTCTAACTTCATCTTACAGGTGAATATAATGTTCAGATATAAACAGGTCAGAAGAAACTATTATGAACAATGTTCAATCAACTAGTTGGATAAGGCAAAGAAATTGATATATTCCCAGAAAGAGATAATAGGCCAAGACTAAATCATGAAGACACAGAGACTTTAACAGATCTACATTTAACTTGACTTTGTACACACACACACACACACACACACACACACACACATATATATAGTTCCTGACTCATATATTTTTGATGTTTATGCCACAAAAGTAGAAAAATATTTTTACCTACCACAATAGATGTTAAATTGACCTGGTATTTATTTTTATATCAAAGTATGTTCGTGTGGGTTTTAGGTTAAACTCATCAAGAGATTAGTAGCTTAAATTTTATCCTTATCTGTCCCCAGTGCTCCTTCTCACTGTCCTGCCTGTGTTGTCCTGAAACTCTTTCTGTCCTGATAAAACTGACTCATGACAATAGGTTTCTTCCTTCATGAATCAGGGGGCTGTTTTGTTAGCTTTATTGATCTGTAGCATTCATTGCTTTCATGCATACAACAGGAGAGTTACTGTGGAATTTTACTTCAAGTAAGATTTCAAAGTGTATTAAAGGTTTATTAATTAATAACTACAAGCAGAGGGTACAAAGAAGTAAAACCAGAAAAGGAAATGAAATTCTACTGTCTTCTATCCTTCTCTCTTACAGGAAACCAGTCATAACCAGTCGAAATCCAGTCGCAGCTGGAGAAGTGAATTAAATACAATCTGTGTGCAACATAGTCCATTTATTCGATAACTTATCTGAGCTCACTCTTCCCTTTTACCCTCCACTGTTCTCATGGGAGGTTTTAATTAAATTCCTTCATACATATCTATCTATCTATCTATCTATCTATCTATATATATATGTATATACATATATATGTATATGTATATATATGTATATATTCTTCATACATACATATATATATATATATATTCTTTTGTATACTATAAATTCCATGCAGAATAAGACTAAGGATCTCTAACCACAGCAACAAAGGTGCTATTTGGAATATCAGCAAAAATTTTAGCAATACATTAATGATTAAAAATTAGTGTAATATATTTTTTAATATATAACTGCTTTTTTCCAAAAAAATTCCCCAGGGTTATGTTCCATACTAGGATCTGAAACCCTGATCCTGAACTCGGGTTTAAACTCCCCAGCAGGACTTTCTCTCTGAGCCCGACAGACTCCAGTTCTTTGCAGAAGGCACTGTACTCATAACCCTTCAGTATTCTGATCTGGCTTCTTGTCAGACCTGGATCTCAATCAATACAGTTTTGAAACACATACGAATAATTGAAAGCTGAAAAAAATCTATTTTACTATAGAGAATATAAGCTTCATAACAAGTTAAACCTTATTTCATGGACGATGTTTTCATTTAACTTCTACTAAGGGTAACAAATATGATTCATTGATTCTGGTTTTCTAATAAAAAATCATGTCACCTTTTAATAAACAACTTATTACAAGGAGGTTGGGTCTTTGTTCCCATAAATAAAGATTATGATTTGGCTGAAGTATATTGAAAGGAGGCTTTCAACACAAAAATCAATGAAAATGTGTAAAAATAAAATGGATTAGGACTAGAAGCAATTTTTTTTCTTTCAGCATGATAAAAATATTATTTAAAAATTTGCAACCCATTGGCTGATCCTAAATTAAGCAGGATAGTAAGGCTAGAAAAATTAACAATATCAATATCATAATAAGTAGCTGCAGCAGTAGTATTAATAGGTGCCAACTGTTGTGTACTTTTTCTTCACCAACCTCCAGGATAGAGTTCATGTTGCTCTGGAGACCAAGTTATACTTAGCATTTCATGCATACCAGTCAGAAGATTTGATCCTTTTTCATAAATTATCATATTTAATACAGGAAGCCTTGGATTTTTAATGTCTATGGATTAGAATAAGAAAAAGTAGCTGAGTAATTTTTTTTTTTCTGGCACCAAATCACATTAATATGCAATTCAGTTTAGGTTAAATTTGGGCTGCAAATTTGGTGGTATTTCCTCCACATACAACTGCTCCCTGATGCAAAAAAGTACAAAAAATAAATTGAATCACACTGCCAATCGGTGAAGATCTAATTACCTTTTGAGGAGAACTAGAGGTCCTTTATTTTTCATTTTGAAATGGTTCATCCCCAGAGGTGTCCTCAGCTCTTGCTCAGGCTACTTTTAATAAGCACTGGCATTTAAATTTTTGCATATGATAGTGGGAACTGTACCACTGAAATCCAGGGCTTATTTTTTGCGAGCAACGTTTAATCAAAAGTGACCCATAATTTCAAGCTCCAGTGCCCAACCCCACTCTGTTATTTAGACCCTGTTCACATAGAAGAATCCTCAGACAGGTTGAAATTTACAGTGGGTGATCCTAGGACAGGCTCTTCCTATGCACCCTCTCTCAGGCTGCACTTACTTAAAGCTCAAGAAACAATTTCTAAACTTTAAGTTTGAAGTCTCCCCTATTTATGACAGATGAATTAAAAATACTAAATTCAACAGTGAGGGATGTTTCAGACAATGAACAGATTGTGATGCATTTGTGCACACACATGCGCATACACATACATACACATGTTTATCCAGATGTGTGATCTGAAGGAGGAGCAAAAGAAAATTTAGCTCTATTATTATACAAACATGACACATTTTCTGAGCCATATTTGAACTTCTGATCCTGTGAAATCCAAAATTCTGCAATTTCCCAACCTCTCACTAAAGTCATAATGTTTTAACTATTTGACTGAAAGAGAACAAGAGTGTTATTAGTTAAATCAATCGTGAGACCAACAGTATAGATTTTGCTTTCCAACTACTATACCATAAGTGTAGCTACTTAGATTTTATCAAGAAAATATAAGAAAAAATTAGGACTAAAACCATAAAGTGAAGCAACTGTTCTCAATGCTTTCAGATTATATACCTAGCTTTAAATGAGCCTCTTTTTCTTCCCCTCTTTCTTTCTTACCCTATATTTTTTTGTTTGTTCTTTATAATTTTATTTTTGAAACTATGAATATCAAGCAAACTTTTAAGTTTGTTTTTATCCAAAGGCTTAGTAGGGGTTTATGGTCACAAGATAGAAAAATACACACTTAGAGGATTAGCTGTGAGGGAGTAGGAGTCCAGAATGTCACAATGGAGAGACAGTTGGCTGGAATTTTTTTTTTTTTTGAGTTTTTAAAAAATCTTTATTGGTACATTATGAATACACATCATCATTGCAGTCAACATTGAGAGTTTGGGGCTAGGGATTTAGCTTAGTGGTTGCAGCGCCTATCTTGCAAGCACAAGGACCCCGATTTGATCCCCGGTAACCACATACAATACTGGGTGTGGAGCAACCAGTACCACATACCACAGTGCCGGGCATGGTGGCTCACGCCTGTAATCCCAGCACTTGGGAGGCAGAGGCAGGAGGATTGCTGTGATGTGAGTTTGAGGCTGAGCTCAGGGCCAGCCTGAACCACAAAGCGAGACCCTGTCTCAAAAAAAAACCCAAAACCAAACCAAAACAAAACAAAACAAAAAAACATTGAGAGTTTGTACCAGAATATGACACTTGAGTCTCATTTTTTCCCTTTTCTCCCTGCCCTGTCACCCGCTAACCCCTATATACTCAATCTTTGTTTTCTTTTTTATTATAACTACATTCATATTCCGCTCATTATTTACCCCTACACTCTCTTTCTTTTTAAATACTTTCTACTTCATAATATCAACTATACATACTACAACTCATTTACAAATTCATTTTCTTATACCAGAGAAAAGATACAATATTTACACATTTGTGATTTTACTTATGAGGACATCCTCAAGGTACATTCATTTGAGTATGAATAACTCAATCTCATCATTTTTAATGGCAGAGTAATATTACATTCTATAAAAGAACCACATCTTCTTTATTCAGTCCCCAGTTGATGGACATTTGGGTTGTTTCCAAGATTTAGTAATCACAAACTGAGCTGCTATAAACACGGGTGCACATATGTCTCTGTGAATTGAAGAAAGCTGGGCAGACAAGAGACAGGAAAATACATAGACCATAATTAGGGAAAAGACACAATGACTTGTGAAGATTCCCCTTGTTGCCACTAGCTTTTCCCCTCTCACTTGAACACTGTGTATTACATTTTAGTGGAGTGGCTGGGTTTGTATCATCAATAGTAGGAGGTTCATTTGGCTGGCTATGATGTAAACAGTGGTGGGAAAATTACAAAGTTTGACTTTAGAAGGTCTCAAACTGAGAAAGCCAGCCCAGAGTCCTTATGAATGTGACCATGGATGGATGAATTCTTAAATCAGTTTCTCCCTCACAGGACATTTTGTGGAAAAAAAAGAAAAAATAATGGATTCAAAGAATGATGGAATGGAATCAAAGAATGATTCAAAGAATGCATATTTACCAAAATCTTGTAGTCATTTGTGTAAAGGTCAAATCTCTATGATTTTCCTGTGCATAACTCATTTGGCTGTTTAGAAATCTGTATTAGTCCACATCATTTAGTTTGCTCAGCCACTACGGCAAGGGCCAACGAGCTGCTTTTTTTTCTTGTTCCTTTCCTTTTAGTCTCTGACATCACCCTGCAAGATGTTTAGGTATCCTATTGCAATTCAAAAGAGTGTGATAGTAACTTAAATATAAAATATGCTTTAGATTTTCAGGCTAACATCGATTCAGGGCTTCAAATGTTGAAATTAAACAGTGCTCAGAGTAGTGATCTTCATTTAAGATTGACCAAGATTTTCTACCAGGAAGCTCTGGCAGGTTAGAAAGTTTGTGCCCTATTGTATCCCTAATTGATCTAAATACAATTCACTGGTTTCAATTATATTTCTCTTATTTTATAATTTACTTTTTAGAAGTATTTTCTCGTACATGTTTGTGATAACACAATGATGATATTTATCTTGGATGATTGGTAGTGTACATAGAAAATCTGAATTCTTTTTTATTCCTTCCCATTATGCCCCATCTCTTGGTCTCCTAATTTGCAAACGATCTAGCTCCCAATTTCTTGTTATGTATCTTATTTGGTTCTTTGTTAATATTTTGTGTTTCTCATATGGGATAAATCATGCGGTGTTTAAGTTTGTGTGTCTGATTTATTTCACTTAACACTTTGGTTGCAAGATTCATCCATTTTCTTACAAATGACTCAAATTTATCTTTCTTTACACTTGACTATTACTTTTTTGTGTATAAATCCTACATTTTCTGTATTCATTTTTATTGCAACCAATATGTTTGATTTTGATGCCTAAAAATTTTTCCATCCATTTCTTTTTATTGATTATTGAACGACTGAGAAATATTGATATATCTATACATACACATATATATGATGACAATGAACATTATCAATTCTAAGATAACTAACACCAAATAGAAACACTGTAGAAGAGGTAGTTCAGACACAGTCTATCTTTTAATAAATAAATTGTGGGGAGAACCTTCCATTACTCTTTTGATGGACAGATTTTACCATTATTACTTTCCACTGTTCTTCAGGTGAAACACTGTCACTGAAAAGAAATGCTGAAAGAATTTCATCTGTTCCAAGATCAATGGTTAATTTAACTGGATCAGCTTTGAGTCAGGAGCTTCACATATGGAGGGTTTTGAAGTATTTGAGGACGGGTTGATGAAAGAGATAGATCACCAGAAGTAGTCACAAAACAGCCTTCACTGAGTAGTTTTTAGACATGATTGTATGAAAGGAAGAGTTATGTATAGAATGAGTTTATCCAGTGGCTAAGGGGAAGGAAGTAGGAGACAAAGTTAAAGAAACTCTCCAGGGAGTGAGGAGTAGACTAGCACTTACTAGCACTTACTAGACTAGAATTCTTGGGGATGTCACACAGGAGTGTGTTAGAGAGTCTTTGTGTCAGGATTCTGAGCAGAGCATTGGCTTAGAATCCTACAACCATTTGACATTCATCTGTGAGCCGTGGATGATTGAGAAATTCTTGGGTACTCTGTGAAGAAGTCAGTCTCTAGCTTAAATTGGCGTGTTTTGTTATTTTTTAAAAAAGATTTGGCATGTAAAAATTTGAGTTTGACTGTGTTGAACTATTGTATTAAAAAGTAGTGAGAAAAGTGAAGACCTTAAGCACCAATACACAGAGGGATTCTTGGCTCATAGGCGTATCAGGGTTCCCCAAAACACTTAACATATCAAAGGCCAAAAGCACTTTCCTAGACAGGGAAACTTCAGAAATATCTTCCTTTCTTTTCATTATATCAGTTTTTTGTTTGTTTGTTTGTTTGTTTTTAGAAGAAAGAGGAACAGGATTTAGAGATGACTGGGTCTGACATTTAAATACTTATTGAATCTTGGATAAAAGAGACTCTAATTACTTCTGGGTATAATGACTACAGGTCTCATGATATTGTCAATATTAGACAACTAATAATATCCCATAAGATTTTCCTAAGTAAAATAATCATGCCATATTTACCAAGTAAATCCAGAATCTTCCAGCTTCTCATAGTGTCTGGGGAGCTGGGGCATACAGTTCTCAGTGACCTCAGCAACCTGGCCAAGTAGATTTACAGCCAAGCTCCCTGTCAGTGCCCACTCCACACTTCTTCAGCCTCACAATTCTCAGGGAATTCATTTGTCATTGTTTTGTTCTGGTTCGAATTTGATTTTTTTTAAAATAACTTTTGAGCTAACCAATAGATCAATCTGTCTTTCTTATTGAAGCATTAATAATATATTATTGTAAAGCTACTAGTTAACTTCTCTAAAATTTTCTCTAAACATCCAAGGCAAGATGATCAATACATCTTTCTCCATGTCTGTAACATTTTACCTTTGATATCTTTGTAGAACTTTGTCAATTCATATTATATTTTAGTATTTTGTCTCTCCTACATTGTTGACTGCCCTCTTTCCATCCTTTCAAAGACACATCTAGCAACTTTAAATCTCAGTCTTCTAGAATAGCACCTAACCCACAAAGATACTAAATAAAGGTTTGCAAGATTAATAGAAGATGTTAATTTCTCCTAATATTGCTAACCACTTATGTAATTAAAATATAATCTCAAAAAGCAGTGTTTATCTTATTTAAAATGTGTTCATGTTAGTAAGACAAGCTAAAACAAATCCCTCTAAATGTCAGAAATGCATGTCCCAGTATTCAAAATGCAGCAGGGTTATTTCTACAAGTTGTAGGCCATCTTTGATTCTCAGGGGAAGATAGAACTAATTTCCCATAAAGTTTTGTGCCTCAGTTTAGTGAGAGCTCCTTTTCAGACAGTACTTATAATTTCCCATTTAATGAAAAATATCAATGCCACCGGAATTTGTCTCTGAGGAAAAAATCTGACAATTACGGGAGTTACTGAAAAAAATCACCTGAATATATAGGACTCATAGTGTGTCACGACCTTGAGTATACTATTTTACCTGTCCACACTACTTTTAAGTTTTCTTTTTATACCATCTGTTAGTCTGTATCCTGTTTGTGCAAATTTTTGGAAGGCAGAAGCCTAACACCTGCCTCCACAGATGTTTCAAACCTCAACTAGCCAACCAGATGTAAAATGATGAAAAAAATTGGCCAAATTCATATGAATAAAAAAATAAATGCAATTATCAAACTCAAATCTGTATGTAGGATAATCAATAAACAGTTTATTAAAGGGCTGCAAACTTAATTTTTAGACTCTTTCTAATTAACAATTTTCTTTTATTTTGTTATATAGAATAAATTTTTAGTCACACTTTTGCCTCCTTGTTTCAAACACAGAGTTTGAATCTTGGAGCAGATCCCCACTCAATATTGTATTTAACATCAAATAAATAGCATGTTTAGAAGAAATTCTTTATATTATACACATTTTATAAATCTTCCTGGGGAAATGCCCAGAATAATGTGCACCATTCATCTCTTTTGGATGCTGGTAGATATGGTTAATTTATCATAATACTCAACCAACCCAAAATACATATTTCTATTAAAATTATATTTATATATAAATATTAACACTAGTTATTTTCATATATACTACATGTATTATATATGGACATAGCTTTTTATTATTCACTCTTCTCATCTCTACTGAAATATTGGCTGTTATTATGTGTATTGGTGAAATATAAAGTAAATCTCATTTCTGGGAATGATCTAATATCCATTGTCATGTACCATAATCTGAAATTATTATGTTTATATTTGTTCCCTTGCTATACTTCCAATATCACACCTGAAATTGTTATCTCCAAGATGGTCAGAATCTTATCTATCTTGATCTTTTCTATATTCCCAACATTAAGAAAAATGTGACAGATCTATGAAGCAACCAGTGAGTGTTTGATGTGCACAGAAATCTCCACAAAATAAAGAAAAAGACCAAATCAAAATGAAGTCTCCGATGTATGTGCTTTATTTTTTTTAATATGGAGAAAGCTCTACCAAAAATAAATATAATACAGATCACAATCGCAGTTTCAAATTTCTACTGAACACATCAAACATCTAAAAAGAAACACATAAAATAAATGCTGGTAATATAGACCATCTAATTCAATATATCCAAAATACTACCATTTCAACATGTAATCCGTATGAAAAGATTAAAGAAATATCTTACATATTTTTGTACCATGTTAATGAAATCTGACAGACACACTCTACTCATAGGGCCATTCAATTTGGTCTAGCTACATTTTAAATGCTTCATGATTTCCTGTAACTACTGGTTGCTGTACTGGATAGTGAAGTTCTAGAATATAAGGTTTCTAGAATATAAGTTCTAGAATATAAGTATCACATAATTACAGAGTAATTAGCTATAGTCAGGAAGTATGGCAGGGTGTGATACATAAAACAAGACAGATGATTACAGTCAGCCCAACACATCAATGGGTTCTACATTCTTGAAGTCAACCAACCATGGACAAAGAACATGAAAAAATGTTTTAAAAACTAACCATGACAATATAAATAAAATACATCAAACTAAAACAATGTAGTATGACAATTATTTATTTTATATAGTGTAAAATATTATAAGTAATCTGGAGTTAAACTATATGAGATGTGTGTAAATTATATACAACTACTACATCATTTTATTTAGATGTCTGCATGACACATGAATTTGCATATCTTGGAGGCTCTGATGATACTGACAAATGACTGTATTTTGAATAATGAGAAGTAGATGAGTAATACTGTACTTGAAAAAAGTCATGCCATTCAGGAAGAAGCTGTGAGACTAAAAGAAAAAATTAGAGATTATCATCAAATAAGTGAGACATCATAAATATTTGAATTAAAAGTGGCATAGGCTAGAAAAGATGGGACAGCTCAATCAGACTCAGTAAATATTCCCAAGTAGGCTTCTAGTCAGCATAACCTCATAAAATTATTAAGATCCTATCTGTTTTCCCATAAATATTTCTAGCTTTCATTTAGAATGATTTGCTGTGATAATAATTCAAGAATTATGAATCTTTGCACTCCTAAAGAAATCTTTTTACACTTTTACATTAAACTCAGCTGACAGCAAATCTACTATACAGCAAATTGATGGATAAAATATGAACATAATATTTAAAAACACTGAACCTTCATAATATATAAAGCTTCAGAAATAGAAACTCAAAGTAAAAGTGTCTTTTAAGCTACCATTTTATGTTTAAGCAAAGGTATAAGGGACCTTAAAACATGTTTCTCCAGACCCTGTCTCATCACTTCTGCCTGGATGAAGTCATTAATCCACAAAGCACATCTCAGATCTCCTTTCCCCTGTGAATATAAATGTATAAGATTTTCCAAAGGTTAATAATCTACCACACATTGCCAGCATTAGCTCTTATACACAAAGAACCTTTTGACATATTAGCACATTGATAGTCCAACAATTTTGCAGCTCATTGCATTCACCTTTGAAGATTAAAGAGATACCCAAGTTTTTCTTTCAGTCCATTTACTTGTACTTAAATAGCAGTTCATGTTTGCTAAAATGATAAATGGTTGTATGTAAAATACACAATGTATGATGTGTTTTGTACTACTGACAAAAAAAAATCTATAAAGCAAGGAAACTGCTATCCACGTTTTTCAGAGGGGTAACTGAAGTTCAGAGATATTACAGAGATTGTTCAGATCGTAAAAAATCTAGACAAGTACGGAAATATGATTGACTTGACATTTTAAAAACAATGATATATGCCCTAGTATCAAAACATTTGTATTACAATTTGTGCATATTTACAAGTTTCAAGAAGGAGGGTGTCAGTGATATTAAATCCTACCCCAAAGTAAAAGGAATTGAAGAATTTCCCAGGGTCATTTCCTGAAGAGTTCAACATTGCACATAAGGCAATATTTTATAAGAAGAATGGACAAATGGTGAAATTACCAATAATTATAGAGCAGACTGTGGTTCACTGAGGCACAATATTGAGATAATACAATCTCAAATGGAATTTCCAAAACTTTTGCTCTGTCTTCTTTCAGTTCTACAGTTTGGTTTCTTTAAGAAGTCACTTATGATGGTATTAGTGGTGTGATTACCCTAATTACTGTACAATTTGATCCTGATTAAGTAGCTAGTTCTAAAATCTCAAAGTCAATAGTGATTTTACAAGAATTCAATTTAACATTTTACCATAAACTTTGATTCCTCCATCTTTTATTTTTGACATTAAATGAACAAATACAATTGTACATTTCTACAAATGTACAAATACAATTGATCAAATGGATGAAATTTAATTTTTGTTGCTCTGAAAATATTATAAAAATATAT
Source organism: Petromus typicus (assembly GCA_004026965.1). NCBI lineage: Eukaryota > Metazoa > Chordata > Mammalia > Rodentia > Petromuridae > Petromus > Petromus typicus. Next base: position 56,907 of record PVIR01004034.1, read on the forward strand.
ACATACACATATATATTTATAAAGAAAAAGTGTTATCTATTATAAAAATGTAATTCTTAATGCTGTAGTTTATATGTTACTTTTTACCTCCTCTCAGACCATAGTAATGATCTATCCACTGATTAGACAGCTTTGTTTTGCATATATCATAGTTGTTAAGCATTAATTTCCCACGTTGCTAAAAAATAGTTTAGCATAAAATTCCTTCTCACAAAGAAGTAACTGTTTCATATCTTGTATCCATTGATAAAAATAAGATCTGCTTTCTCTGAAGCATAGTCTCAATATTATAGCTCCACAGCAGTTTTTAAAGTTGAAATTTTCATACTTGTTTCTACTCTCACTCATTTTTTTTTCTGTCTCAACACATTCAGGGTAATTTCTGATACCAGTTCAGCAGATGTTCTCAATTTCAGATTCATTTTTTTTTCCTTCAATCATTTCTCTTTTTTTAACAGCTTTATTGAGGTATAATTGGTGCACAAAGAACTGCACATATTTAATGTGCACAATTTGATGAGTTTGGAAATATGCAAACACTCGTGATAGCATCACCACAATCACCATAATGGATAACTTCCTGAAAATTCCTTATGTTATGTGTTTGAGTGTGTGTGTGTGTGTGTGTGTGTGTGTGTGTGTGTGTGTGTGTGTTCAGGATCCTTAATATGAGATCTACCATTGGAACAATTTTTTACTAGCTTTAAAAAATTTTATTAGTGTATGTGATGGTAACTCATTAATCTCATTCTTAAGAAGTTGAGACCACCATTTCCCTTATTAAAAGTAATATGTTTCCACTATGGTTTCATATAGAATGCTCCCCAAATATCTCACATGTTCCAATGCAGAGCTTTAGAATAGTTGCATAAAGAAGGCCACAAACTTCATCAGGGGATTAGTATATCATTGAGTTGATAGTTGAATATGCTGTTAGGAGCTTCATGCTGAAGAGGAGCTGGATCACTGCAGTAGAATCTACGGATGATGTATTTCTCCCCTTATTCCCTCTCTTCTTGCTACTTTCTGGGTGCCATGGGTTAAGCAAATTTCTCTGCAAATTCCTTCTTCATGGCACAACTGCCTTGGAGCCAGATAACCATGGAACTCAGAATCTATGTGCCAAAGTAAAGTCTTTAAGTTATTAATTTCAAATACTCTGTTTCAGTGATAGGAAAATGGCTAAAGCGAAGTAAGCACAGCTCAATATATAATGGGTGTCCAGAGAATTGGAGTTTTTGAAACGCACTCACAATTGTAACTCTGAGGAACAAGTTGCAATTGCTTATTTCCTCAAACAACTATTAAATTAGAATCCTAACATCAAGATCATGTAATACAAGTTGTAGTCCTTTGAAGAAAAGTGGAAAATGCATGAAGCAAAGTCCTCACGAGCGGGAAGATTGTCCTTTCAGGAGAACCCAGCAAGTCCCTTTGCCATGTTTACCATGTGAGCATTCAGGGAAAGGATAGCCCCTGCGAATCAGAGAGTGCTTCTTCACCAGGCACAGAATGACCCAGTCCCCTAACCCTGGACATCCCAGCTCTTTAAGCTCAGAACTAGATTTCTGTCATGTATAGGACATCCAGATTCGTCACCAAGAAGTAAGGTGTCATTGTAACACATACCTAAAATTGTGGATAAGGCTTTAGAACTGGGAAAAGGTAGAGACTAGAAGAATTCTGAAGTGTAGTCTAGAAAATTGTGCACATGCATGAACAGATGGCTGATCATGTTTCTGATAACTGTTAATAAATTTTTAGAAAAGCAGAGAAAGTCTAAACTTTCTTGGAGAAAGCTAAATGATCCTGGAACATTTTTTGGTGGAAACACGAATGGAAAGGTACATTCTAATAAAGTCTTATATTGAAATAAGAAACATGCTTTTGGATAATGGAAGAAGAGACACCTTTGTTTTAACACAAGCTGAATTATGTTTTTG
>PVIR01004034.1:58949-76900 GCA_004026965.1 Petromus typicus
TAATGGGGATTTGTACCAGTATAAGACACAACTTAATTCTCATTTTTTCCCATAGCCCCACCCACCCTACCACCCCCCCATATATATAAAATTTGTTTCCTTACTTTTTTGTTACAATCTCAACATTGTCCCCTTTCACCTTATTTTACATTGAGCATTTTCTATTTCACAATATATAACATACAATGCTAGGACTTTTATATCTTTCCTCTTCCTCTTTTTGAGAATGGATGTGTCTGTGTTGTGCTTGTTCCTTCTACATAGTTTGGAAGCAGGTAGTATTTGATTATGCAGTTTCAAAGCTGGAGAGCTATTGACTGAGATACAATCAAGCCTTGAATCTTACTTATATGTGAGCTAGATGATATTTAGTTGTTAATTTGGAGTTTGGACTTTTGAGTCAATGCTGGAACTACTTTTGGTTGCCTGTGATAAAATCAATGTACTTTTGCATGCAAGGAGGGCATTACTTTTGAAAGGATGGGAGCAAATGCTGTAGTTAATATATAAATCTATATTTATATATTATCCTTATAATTTTATCCTTAAAATATTGTATGTTAAAATTGTATGCTAGAGTATAGTAGAAAGTAAAGCTGCTAGGAAAGATTTCATGAGAGTAGAGCATTCATGAATGGAAGAGCATTTTTCATAAATGGCTGCAGGGAGCTTCTTTCCTTTCATTTTTTTAAATTTAAATCTTTATAGGTACATTATGAATACACATCATCACATTAAACACTGAGAGTTTGTACCAGAATATGTCATGACTTGATTCTCATTTTTTGCCCTTTCCCCCTGCCCTACAACTCCAACCCCCTATATACATAATCTTTGTTTCCTTTTCTCTTTATTACTGTCACATTCTTTCCCCCCTTGTTATTTACCCCTACACTCTCTTTCCTTTTAAATATTTTCTGTTTCACAATATTAACTATACATACTACACCTAGAACATGGCACAGAGATGGTCATCTATGAATCGGAAATTGACCCTTCCTCAGAAAGACAGTCATTGACATTTTAGCCTTGGTCTGCTGTTGATAAGCTGCCACATGGTGAGCTTTCATTAGAAGGATCCAAAAGGACAAAGACAGAGGTTTTCAGTGACACCCAGGGGGTGTCTCAGGCACAGTGTTGCACAATGTTGTTTACTCCCAATGCAAATCTACTGTTGAACTTAATAAATGATGTGGTGTCATTATTGTACTAAGCACCTATGCACTTTCATACCCAAGTATGCAAGTGTTAATTGCTTTATGGTTCAGGGTCTTGCTCATATTACCTTGTGAGGCCCCCTTTTGCTGTATTAGTGTTTCACTGCTTCCTAACTCCCTCAACTTCAATTACTTTATATACATAACTTGCTAATTACAGCATCTCCTTCACAAGCTTATTGGCAAATGCAGCAGTAGTCAGTATGTAACAACTAAGAAATACAATTTGGCATATTGTGATAAAATAATATGTGTTATCATTTTCATACAGTTCTAAATTGTGTATTTTTATGTGCAGAGGCACAAAATTCAGATAGCCTGGCACAAAATTTAGGAGGTGTGGGTCAAGACTGAATGATCACCCTAAAGTAGCAGATTTTTTTATGCAAAATCTGTCACTTAAATTACACACTGAATTTTTTTCAAGTCTAAATAACACTGACATGTAGAAAAGACACAGTGATGTGATACAGATTGAGATAAACTCTCAACAAAGTTGGATATTGACGAAGATATTTTAGCCATTAGCAATTATTTGGGCATGCAAAACAGGCCTGTCTTCATGATTGAGAATGTATTCATCTATAATTTGGATAGGAGTAAAACAGATGAGAAAACCAGGAAATTTAACAAATGTAGCTTTCATGCCTCTTATATTTCTACAGTCAGAAAATGGTAGGTGCATATTTACATAAATTGATTAGGATGATTATCATATGCTTGATCAATTATCTTATGTGAATGGTGTCACTTGTGGAATTTAGAGCATTAGTCATAGTCATTAGCAAGACTGTTACATGGAAATCAATTAGCCTTTGCACCATGTAGCATCACAAACTAACACATCACTCCTCATAATCAACTTCCTTCCCAGTCCTGTGTAAAATGATTCCACTGTGTAACAAAGAACTACATCTCTTTGAAAACGGTTCTGACACTATCTGAAAGGAAGCCAAGTGCATGATTATGTAACAGTCCACTCATTTGTGTTCAGATTCTTTGCTTTTGTGTTTTCCTCATAGGAATTAACAGATTATACTCACTTTACCAATAAGGAGGAAAAAGATAAAACTATGTGTATTATGGTACATAAGACCTTTGTCTCACTCAACATGAGTACATATCAAGATATGAAAATATGACAATTTTTAAATTGTGGGGAATAGTACAAAAGGATATGTTTCAAAGTTGTGTGGGATTTACTGTTCTTCAACATAAGGAGAATATTTTAACCCTACTTCTAAAGGCTTCTTATATTTTCTATATGCTTGATGTTCTTTGGTAAGGACTTTATCAATTCAGCAATGAAAGCTCACTGTCTTTTTGTCTCTTTCTCTTTTTCTTTATCACTGTTTCATAGAGAATGCCCATTCTTTCCCAGGGTAAATACTATTTGGCAATAAATTTGGAGACATTTGCAAAGTCAAGAAAAAAAAGTTAAGAGGAACTGGGAATTACATGTTATCAAATGCGGGTTGTCTTGTTAAAGCCTAAAATCATTGCAGCAAATCCCACTCCAGGGAAGCAATGCTTTGCCACTGATTTTTGCTAATGGACACATCTAATCGACTCTCAGGAGAATTTTACTTTGTGATTACTAGGGCAGTGTTATTATTCAAAAGTCTCAATCTGACTTGACACTAAAGGTGCTGTTTTAATGATCAATGAGGCTGAATGATATTCATCCATGAGCAACCCTTTAAAAAGTCAGGAGTAACATTTGAAGAAACTATAGTCTTCAGCTGTAGAAGTCAAGATGTGAATGTGTGTGTGTGTGTGTGTGTGTGTGTGTGTGTGTGTGTGTGTGTGTGTTTGTACTTGCATAGATGATTAAACTTTCTTAGCTTTTCAGGATTATGAAGTTTTCTTATAGCAAATCACAATGAGTAATCATTTGTTTGACAATTATTTGTGTGGGCTTTTGGAATGAGTCTTTCAGCATATATTCAACTAATGATTTCCACTTCATTAACAACTGTCTTGCAGTTGGACAAAATTTTTACTACTTTTTGAGGATTTTTTTTTTTTTTTTTTTTTTTTGAGACAGAGTCTCACTTTGTAGTTCAGGCTAGCCTCAAACCCACAAACCCACTGTGTAGCCCAGGCAAGCCTCAAACTCACATAAATCCTCTTGTCTCTGTCTCCCGAGTGCTGGGATTACAGGTGTGAGCCACCATGTCCAACATGGTGGTATGTGGTTACTGGAGATTGGACTCGAGACCTTGTACTTGCTAGGCAGGTGCTGGAACCACTGAGCTAAATCCCCAGCCCCTCAAGCTTTAGTTTAACTGAAATATTATAAAATATGCTTCAGTATTCTATAGATGATATTTGATTTTAACTTTGACTAAAGCACTTATTCTGGAGCTTAAGTATAAAGATGTCTTGTCCTTTGCAAGATAAATTTAGAATAGTAAGCCTCCTGTAAGAGTTTATATGTGTTTTCTTTTCAGCAACATATTTTCATGACTAATTCTATTGTATTTATCACTCTAATAAAAACGGTGTCATACTTTAGTTTGAAAGAACCCTAGTTGTCTTTTTGACATATTGATATGTCCATTAACTTTCCAACTTTTTTTTTTCCAGAGTTAAAGTTGTTTATAAAGCTGAACAGAGAAACATGGTATATCTGACAGGATTTCTCTTTGTCTATCATTGTTCAAAGAAGAACTTAGCTCCCAGTGCTGCTCCTCCATATGAGACAGGTTTAATATATTTAGAATCTCATCATTTAAAACAAGATCTAAGATGTGAAGGCCAAGTAAAATTAATATAAGGGAGAATGCTTCACTTTCATCAAAGAAAACGAACAGATAATTAATTTATTTTTGGCCAAACAAGTGATTTAGGTATTCATTGGACAGATCTCATACATTTAAGTCAAACATTAATAACATAAACAATTAAACATTTATGTAACAAAAGCAATATTTTATGTTTCTAAATATCATACTCTCCTTGAATATATTCATAATGAAGTATTAAAGTAAACAAAAACTTAATGTTAATTTATGAAGTCAGGTGGGTACACTCACCATCAGTTCACAAAAGAAAAGGTGGATTCTTTGCTCATGGACTGTAGAATCATAACATCAAAATTATTTAAAGTTTGTAAACATTTTTCTTTTAATGTTTTGTTTTTGCAGTAACAGGGATCCAACTTGGGACCTCGCCCTTGCAAAGCAGGCATACAAACCCCTAAGCTAATACTCCAGCCCAGTTTCTGTTTATTTTACAAGGGCTTCAGAAAACTGTGTAAGTCATTTTCAAAAATGGAACATGTGTTTTACAAACCTGACATAAAAGTAGTTTGCAATCTTAGCGCTAGTGCATCCCAAATGTAACTAAAGTTTTGGAGTTTCTATTCCTTAATATGTCAAACTTCCTTTCATTAAACACTACAGCCATTTGTCTAACATCCCTGTTCTGCAGAGTTCATGTCTAAGCATATCCTGGGGTCTATCTCATTTAATCCTGACCATTCACCACTACCTGAGATTATAAGGACTTACTTTTTCCAAGAGAAGTTGAGTCACAGGAAAAGTGAGTAGTCACGGTGAACCAGAGTTTAGCCACATTTCAGTTGAAGGTATTTCTTGCTTTGTGCGTTGGTCTCCAGACGCTAACTTGGGGAGGAGTTTCAAGTCGAGGTTGTTAAACAGCTGAGGCTACTGTATGTGAAAAATTGATTAAACTACTTTGTAGCCGAGGCTGTATGTTTCATCACTACTCTGATTTTGCTCCCTCCACAGCATTCTACACATGGTTCTGCTTAGACCTACACATGAAAACTTAGTTTAATTGCAGAAGTGGCCCCCACCTCCCTTGCTACTACTTCAGGAAAAGCAATTTTATGTGCGTTGTAACACAGAGCCCATATTATCATACTGACTCAGATATTGTGGCATTTGTAAGAAAATGGTAGTGTACATCTTGATATTTGGCATGGTAGTGGATGGTGCCGTAGATGAACTCAGTTAAAACTAACCAACAATAGAAGGTTCAAAATAATGTGCAACACAACAAGTTCCTTACTTACAGGATTATAGCACATAGTATCATATATTTTATTACATCATTTTCATTAATATCAAAAGTGCCCTAATCAATGTATCCCTTATAGGTAACTCTTTAAAGTATGTAAGTGTGTGTTTTTTTGTTTTGTTTTGTTTTGGTTTTTTAAAATATTTCTTAGTTATGAGATTGGCAGAGAACTAGCTACATTTGTGGAAACTACTTTAGTTTTCTTCATCAAGATTTGCTGCCAGGAACAGTGATTTAAAATCAGAAATCAATACTTTAAATTCTGAGATTGAGAAAAGTCTTAATCCATTATTTAGGATCTTAACTGGATACTTAACTAGATACTTAACATACTGTCAATTATGAAATCTAAGGAGACCAATTATATGATCTGAGTACACATAATAGTAGGTATTCCTCAGAGACCAGTTTTCTAAATACTTCAAGTACAGCCTGGCCTTGAACTTACTATATAGCCCAGGCTAGCCTTGAACTCTCAGCAATCCACCTACCTCTGCCTCCCTGGTTCTGGGATTACAGGTATGAATCACCATGCCTGGTATTGTAGTATGTGGTACTGGGGATCAAACTCAGGACCTTGTGCTTTTCAGGGAGATGCCAGAACCACTGAGCTAAATCCATGTCCTATTTGAAGTGATTGGAAAGTTGGGGATGATAATGTGTAAGAAGTAGCTTGCATGTAAATACCTCTAGTACCATAAATTGAGACTACATATGTGTAAGTAATAAAATGAATATTTAAATTCCTTACACTCATTTTCTTCACTAAAAATATCAATACCTTAACTACAACATAATGCAAAAGAAAAGTTGAGTGGGCTGAGAATAGTAATCTACCTAAATACGCCCATAATTTGCTTGTGTAAAATTCTAAGAATATATAGTTAGTTTTATCATCTCTATCATTCTACTATTTTCTGTAATAAATTTAGACATTAAAATAATTTGCACTTGATAAGTACATTCTTTAATTTTCACCACAGAAACGCTTATGTTGTTAAAAAAAAATCACCCATTGAATAGATAGACACCTAACCTAGTTGTCAGATACTGAAATAAGTTCCCTCACTGATGACACTTCTGATTTTTATGTCCTTCAATTTAAGGAAGAAAAGAAAGAATTGTCAGCTTCAAGTAGGTCCTAAAGTCAGGCCATTGACAGCATATATTACATCACTAAGTCTCACATGAGGGCAGTACTGCTGTCTCTTGAAACCTCACATACACAACATTGTATCCTTCATCTCTCCTGCTCCCTCACTGCAGGCTCTGAGACATTTTCCTGAGCACCATCTCCACCCTGTTATTATCTAATCTCATCACACTGACTTTTGGGTGTGGTTTGCTCTATGTGCATCCTGGATATTCAGTTTTTCTCCAAATGAGAAATGTGCTGATCGATCATACAAACTGATAAATGCTTTCTAAAGGGAAAAGATAGAGCAGATCTATATTGACTATTGATTAGTGACAATAGTCCTTTAGTCACAGTAGTCCATTGAGTTATAGATGTTCTACTTCCTTTTTCTTCATATCTGTGCCTTTATATGTACACAGAGGTGCAGCACTTGAACCAAAGAAATCTATGATAAATATTCTTATGGATTTGAACTCAAAACTCAGAAGTGGATACTGATATGAAAGAATGAGTAAAGGAGACCCATTTCTGAACAATTATTGTCATTCTGTGCAAGTTCTCTATTCGTTTCTCTTCCTTCTTCATTTTAGCATGTATCCTCTTCATTTTTCATTGTGATTCTAGAATTGTGGTGTGTCTGTTCTCTGTCTGTATAATTGATAACTTTGTTGCCATGCGTGCATTTTAATTTCCCTAAATTGCACAATAATTTGAATCTCATCTTTGTTTTTTTCTTGCTAAGCAATATGGTTTTAAGATCTATCCATATTTTTATGTGAACTTCTAATAGATTTATGCCATAAAACATTTTATAGCCACATGTAAGTAGTTATTAATACTGCTGCATATCAAAATATCTCATGAAAATTTTTGTCTATTTTCATTTTTTTCTTAGACATATGCCAGATACTCACCTTAGAAAATTTTTACCTGCAGGTCTAAAACACCAGGAATGTATAAGCCTCTGAGATATTTTTCTTTTAGTCAAGCTTGAAGCCCAGCAGTAGATTCTAATTACACATAAGTCACCACATCTCAATCTATACCTTTATAATTTATAATCCTCCAACACTCAATAATCACTACAGGATTTAACTTTAATTACTAATTCCTCCCACATGGAATTTCACTTAGTTGGCCTCCCTGCTCATGCGACAGCTGAAGTCATATATTTGGAGTGCAAGTACTATTTTTTTTTTGTTTGTCTTTGGAACTAAGGTGAAATATCAGGGAAACTGATTATTGCAAAAGAGAAAACCAATAAAATATGTATTAGTAAACATTCCAGCATCATGGACAAATGGGACCCAGCCTTATAGTTAATCTGATATATAGGGTAATCCATGAAAAGTTCTTTCAAATCATCATTATGTGAACATTTATCCAATAATTCCTATAGCTCATTTTTGAGGCTTGTTACAAGGGTGTTTAATACATTAACTCTTGCCTACATGGTGAGTCCATGCCTGTGGCACCAGATGAGATTGGATGTTTAATGGCTGCAAAATGTTATTATTGCAACTGTGTTATGTATATAGAGGGTAAGGGGCTGCAGGATGGGGGGAGGGGGAAAATGAGAATCAAGTCGTGTTATATTCTGGTACAAACTCTCAATGTTGAATGCGATGATGGTATGTATTCATAATGTACCAATAAAGATTTGAATTTAAAAATTAAAAAAAAAAACAGATGGGACAAGAGAATATACTGCGAACATGAGAGAAACTGCCTACTTCAAAGGACTTCCCCTTGTTAGTACTGTACCTTTTACATTTATTGTTTCTTTTTTCTTGAACATAATACTATATTCTGTATATTATATAAGTGGGTAAGATATAATCATTTATTTTAATGACCTCTTGATATAAAGAAAATACATTATTTCAAAACAAAGTGATGATGGAGAAGAGATGTAATTAAGATGAGAAGCATGTCAGCCCTAAGTCCTTTTGGGAATATCAGAGAAGGATGCAGGAGTGGGTTACTCTGACAAAAATTTTAAATGATGTTTACAAGAAGTCTATGATAAAAATAATTGTTTCATTACTATGAACATGCCTTTCCTTTCATATGCTTGCAAAAACAAATTACTCAACTCTTGTTCTTTCTTTACATATTTTTTCATTGACATTTTTTTTTAAGGTTTTTTGAGGCAGGGTCTCGCTTTGTGGTTCAGGTTGGCCCTGAGCTCAGCCTCAAACTCACATCACAGCAATCCTCCTGCCTCTGCCTCCTGAGTGCTGGGATTACAAGTGTGAGCCACCACGCCCAGCACTGTGGTATGTGGTACTGGTTGCTGTTGGGGTGAGTCTCCATGCCCAGTATTGTTATGTGGTTACTAGGGATCGAATCCTGGTCCTTGCACTTGCAAGACAGGCGCTGGAACCACTGAGCTATATTCCTGGCCCCTTCATTGACATTCTATACAAATAAACTTCTTCAATTTTTGTGCTATTACTTGATTAATGCTTGGCTTCTACCGTAGACTAGAAGCAGAGATTGTATCTGTTCTAACTTATTGCCCTTGAATCCAGGTCTCAATAAAGTATCTGACATACAGATGAATACATAAAAGATGAAATAAAAGAGCCTCCAAGGTTAAGAGTCCTGTGTTTTAAGTTCTCTGCATATTACAAACTGAATGCACAGTCTTGGGGGCGGGTATTTTCCCAGTATAGACCTCATTTTTCAAACTTGGTCATGAGACTTGAAGATGTTAAAAGAACCAACAGATCATTTCCAATGATTAAAAATCTTGGGACAGCAATTTTGAGATTTTTACATTTAAATGAGCTTTTGATTGCCATTCTTTGTGGAAACAATTACCTTGGAAAGGAATAGCCCTGGATTCCTGAGTGCTGGGATTACAGATGTGAGCCCTCACGCCCTGCACTGTGGTGTGTGGCTCTGATTGGTGTTGGGTGTGAGTCTCCACACCCAGCATTGTATGTGGTTACCAGGGATGGAACCCGGGCCCTTGCACTTACAAGACAAGAACCACTGAACTAAGTCTCTGGCACCATGTATTCCTGACACCTGTCTCACCTCTATGCTGGCTCAAACCCTGACCTCTTCTGGTAACCACACATACTGCATTTTAACACAATCCCACTCTGTAGACATATCTTATTACATATCCTTATTGTTGATGTTTGGAAGAGTAGATAAAAGAATATTTTACTGAGTACAATTATGTTCCTATCATAAATCATCTTGGTTGATCCTACAGCTCCCTGACCTTGATTCTCTGGTTTTGAGACATCCACTAAGTAAACATGCAGAGAGGATATCTACTTATAAGCACAGGGTATCTCTAGGAGAATATATAAGTCAAATCAGAGAAGAGTGGAAATGAAATCTCTGGTCAAGCTCTCATTGTCTAGAGAAGATATGGGAAACCTCAAGCGACCTTTGAGGCACACACTCTGAGTGAGGTGGGGCAAAAATAGGATTCCTGGTAAATTCCCTATGAAATATGGTATCCATGGTTACCATGGGATGTTTCTAAAGGCAGAATGAATCTTCTGTAGTGGAAGAAATTCAGAAGACACTGGTCTGAAAGGACTGATGTCCTGAACCCAGGCTGTGGGATATCCCATCCTGTTTTCCTTCTCAAGACAGGTCCCACACCCATACAGGATGTGTCTTTTTGACACTGCACAAGAGAAAATATACTCTACCAAAAACTATCCAGTGAGCTGAATATTTTCATCAAACTTTCCAAGTTGTCAGCAGAACACAATGTCTCGTGCTGAAAATTATGTCAGCCTTTCTCCCCGGAAATCACTCTATAAAAATTTAACTTTGCACTGTTTCAAATTCATCTGAGAAAAGGAGAGACAGAATACTCTTAAATCAAAGAGATTTATGTATTCCAATAAAGCTGTGAGACTTTGTTTTGATAGCAGGAATGCAAGAGCCAACAAATTAAATGCTCTTGAGGAAAGATTATGACTGCAGGACTTATTTTGTTTTTTATCTGAATTGAATAGCATTGTAAGTTGTCTCTTCCAGTCGTACAGATTGTGGTTGTATTGATAAGTGGCTTATGAGAAATGATGTCGAATGGGGAGGAAAATATCATTTACTTTTAATTTTATTTCATTTAGTAAACCTGACTTCACAGCTTGAGTTGTAGTTATTTATTATTTACCATGATACAAAAGAACCTGTCATCAGAGACATCTATTATGGACCCCATGGAAATCATTGTGCTGAGGAGCAATGGCCAATTCTCCATGCAGGTGTCAGGCATGAGTAAATTTAAAATTGCCTCTGACCTCAGAGCCTGTGATTTCTTCACTGCTGATGGCCAGAGGGTCTTTCACCACATTTGACATTCACTAAAGAGCCACAGAGACCAAACAGACTGATCAAGTGAACCGGAGACCAGTCAAGATAAATTAAATGCTTAATTTACACACCAGGCCTTTGCAGACAGACTAATTACATGAAGACAGTTTGATAAAGCAATAGGAAACTCTGCATAGAGCTCGCTTCTGCAAAGTCATTGTTGATGCATGTGCTGTGGGGCCTGAGGTTTTGCATGCTGTTTTACAGTAAGTGCTGGGTGACTCATCTTCTGAAGTTCTTAAAAATCGAGTGCCATCTCCCAATCTTTTCTGAATTTGTGCTGTCCTTTGCGAGAGTGTTCCTTTGATGCTTTGTGCATTCTTCAGCACTCACTGAGATGAAATGAAAGTGTTAAATGGGAATTCCAAAGATATGACCCACAAGGAACATGATGAAAACTAAGCACAAGCATTATTCATACAAGAAATCATGCCACAATTGGAGAGAACGTGTTTTTTGGAGCCTACACTCTCCTGTTTTCTCTCTTAAGAATTCAGAGACGGAAATTAGTACAGAGTCACAGAACAGAACTGAGGACTGAAACAACCCAACAGGGAAGAAGCCTTGTAAGAGCTACTGTTAGGATACTGCAAAAGGATCAGATGAAGAAGGACAAGCTTTGTTTTCTAGAACTTTGGGGTTCTGTGTGGTACTCAAAAGAGATAAGCAAGCACTCAGCTCTTTGAACAGTGTTAAGGACTGGAATGGAAATGTGAACTAATCGCACAAAAGGAGGCTTAGAACTGACTGCATTTTGTCTCAACACTAATCTAAGAAAAGTCCTGAGTATACTGAGGTAAGTCCTGAGTATACTCAAGTACTGAGTATGCTGCAGGATCATTGGGAAGGGAGTTTTAGGCAATGGAATAAATTTAAGGATTTACACAGAACCATCAGAGAAACAGTCTTCACTCCAGATGAGTAATTTTGTGGAAGTTCCCTGATAGGGGAAGATTCATTCAGAGTCCCACTAGGTGTTAGTGTGCTCATTTATTTCCACAGTATATTTAACACATGCACACCACAGACAACAAAAATTCATTCAGAGAGTAATGGAAGTCAATGTACTAATGCACAATGCTGGATGAAACAAGCCCTGCATATCACACAGAAGGACCTCGGTAAAATTCCTCATTTCGCCATCTTGCCTTCCAGTGCAGCGGCTCCTCCAGGTGAGCTGTGCTACTGGGCTCATGAGGGCCTGGGTCACTGTGCACTCTGTCTCCTTTCCCTAGTCAATTTTCAGGAGGCACATTCATCCATTCTTGAATGTCAGGTCAGAAACTCTGTAGTTTAGAGATCTGTTCAAGTTTTCTTTGAGTGGACAACTTACCAAAGGATTCATAGACCTTTTAACATTAAGAGCTGTCAAAGAAGCTTTTCAAAGAATTTCCCAAAAAAGCATCAGTTAATGACTTACAATTTCTCAAGGGGGATACATTTAGTACCTAGGCATTCACAATGTCTACAAATTTCCTGTTCAAACCATGATTCAGATTTTCTAACACCTAAGGGTCTCTGAGATCTTTTTCTGTTATGGAGACTTATCAAAGATATATTGTTATACACAAGTGCCTTTTATGTTCTTGGACTGGATGACTCTCGGTCTGCAAACAAAGCTTCCTCAGCAGTACACTTGAGTTATCCATTCAGGTCTCTCTTTCCTCCTCTGTCTTTCTTGGTCAGTATGAAACTGTTTTAACCACAACACAATCTTCTGTTTCAATTCCTTTTAGAGTCATCGACCACTGATTATAAATGCATGCTTGGAGATAATGCAGAACCATTGGTAAAGGGAGATTTATAGGTTCTAGTGTCAGATTTGTGGAGTTCTGTGTTTTATCACAATATAATCTTGGGCATATTATTTAAAAAACTCTGGTAAAAATCCCCATTATGGAGTGCAATCATGATGTATATATGTAATGTACCAATAAAGATTTAAAAATTTTTTAAAAAACCTCTGAGTTATATTTTCATTATTAGTTTATTAAGTATAAAGTAACAATAATACTTATGCCATTCAAGTTTAAGGGGAATTGATGGACTAATACCTGCAAAATGCTACTTTTCAACATTCTTTGAGTGCTAGAATTCACTGGTCTATAGCTGCTGAGCTTCTTTCTAGGCTACAATACTTATTTTAGAATAAGAGTGGGTATTATTAAAAATGAAATAAAAGTGATCACATGAAGATCTTTCATTCTAGCTGAATAGCTACACAGAGAGATATGGAATCAAAGGAATCTATTTCTTGAAATTGGATAACTCTTTTTACTCAGGGGTTTTGTATCCTAGTTTTGTGTTCAAGCTCTACTCACTAAACTTAAGTAAGTTACCTAGACATCTTACTATATTTCCATGTGAATAAAGAAGTTAAAAGAAAGTCTTTTATCTCTAATGTCCTATGAATTTCAGTTCTGTGACTTGTTAAAACTTTGTTCTACATAAAATTTACTTAATATAATGTCATGAATTAGTAAACATCTTACTCCCTTGATGTTTTACATTTATATGATTGAATAAGAAAAATTATTCCCCTAAAGGGGTTAATATGATAGAGGACATATTATTCTATCATTAAGTAAAATAGTAATAATCTATTAAAATTTGTATCAGCTCTACATTCATTCAAGTGTTTTATTGTCTTATTGTTTGTTTCTCTATTTGTTTTGGTTGCTTGTTTTACAACGTAGTCAAGAACCACTTGATTTAATACATATCAGTTTCAGAATTTAAACTTAAAAATGAAGTAAGTCATCTTCCATTGCACATGTCAGGCTCAGGGTACACTGTGTTCTTTATAGAAAGTGTTAATACAGAGAATCAATACATTATTCAGCCAAGGCTCAGGGTACACTGTGTTCTTTGCAGAAAGTGTTAATACGGAGAATCAATACATTATTCAGCTAGAGTCCTGGGATAATCAGCTTAAAAAAAAAAAGCTGATAATGACTTCAGATTTTCTGACTAATGAAGCAGAGAATTCATTGTTTCTCTTTAAATGGTGTTATTTAACACTCAGCTTGGAACCTTATCAGAAATACAGAGTAGATGGAGCCATCTATGCATCTACTCAGAAGAAGGATGTGTGTGAGTGCTCATGTTTGTCTGTGCTGTGGAAACCCAAAGTATTGAAAGATAGAAAATACAGTGTTTATTTTAATAAAATGATGTGTATGTAATGTACCAATAAAGATTTCAATTAAAAAATACAGTGTTTGAAATTGCCTGATTATCCAGAGACAGGGCTCAGATCCACATCTTCCTGCCTTCACAGCCCATTGCCCTCCCTAGCCCAAGTCTTCTGAATAATTAACAGCTCTTTCCGGGAGGCAAAACTCTTCATCGCTGGAGGTTTGGCACAAAATGTACTGTCTTTGCTCAATGAATGGGTGTTGGATTATCTGTGTGGAAGAACATTCACTCACTCTTCCATTCTAGCACTGAATACCCATCTTTATAGGGTAAGTGCTCCATTTCATGGAGCTGGTATTGTTATACTGGACCAGCCAGTGATGTTGGCCTCCTCACGTTACTGCATTGACTGGAAGACATATCCTCGGTGGCTCCATTCAGGAACTGTTTCTTGTAAAACATGCTGGATGCACTCACAGCATGTGATCAAGTCTATTCCATTTCATGTATATAAATGTGGATTTGTTTTTTATTAGGCTTATTTGCTCATTCTTTTATGGGCTAAAATCTGTCCCTTAAAATTTCTATTCCTTTTTCCTGTATTTCTTGGAAGGAAACATATAATTTGATTACTTAACAATATTTGTCAGTTATAGCTATATAAATTCAATGTTTTTCATTTTTGTTTTTGTTTTTGAGACAGGGTCTCTCACTTTTCAGTTCAGGCTGGCCCTGAGCTCAGCCTCAAATTCACAGCAATTCTCCTTTTTCTGCCTCCCCAGTGTTGGGATTACTGGCATGCCCGTATTATTAAAAATGAAATAAAAGTGATCACATGAAGATCTTTCATTCTAGCTGAATAGCTACACAGAGAGATATGGAATCAAAGGAATCTATTTCTTGAAATCGGACAACTCTTTTTACTCAGGGGTTTTGTATCCTAGTTTTGTAGGTTACAGGGCAGGTGAAAGGGGAAAAAAATGAGAACCAAGTCATGTCATATTTTGATACAAGGTCTCAATGTTGAATAATGACAATGATGTGTATTCATAAAGTACCAACAAAGATTTGAATTTAAAAAAATATCACGAAGGACACAACCTGCCCATTTCTTTCCATTTTCTTCTAACATATATGTATGTGAATATTTGATTATGTATGTGCATATATATGTCTTTATACATCCACACCCAAACATATATACATATATAAAACAACTTTATCAGTGATAAGTTAGGTAAGTTTGAGAAAGTTAATTTATTTATACTGATAATTGCCAGTAAAAATTGATAAAGAGTTAAAATGAAAATTGCCTAGGATTTTTTTCCTAATTAAGAGTATTGCAATTAATTTATGTCCTTAAAAATTTCTCTATATTTGGATATATGATATAAAAGTTGTATAATAAAATTAAAAACAAAAAATATTCAGAAATATATCTTACTATTCTCTATATATATTTATGTAGGTTTTATGTTGTAAATATATGTATGAATACCTCAAAAGATCTGACATAATCTACTAAAAAGGACAAAATCATTCAAATGTGATGTTAGTATCTTAAGTATATAAACAACTTAAAACCAAGTAAACAACCCAATCAATAAATGGACAAAGGACCTGAACAGATTTATTAGGAGAATATATGTAAGTGGCCAACAGATACACAAAAATGTTCCACATCTTACAGTTACAAGCAATTAAGTAAAAATATACTGATTAAATACAAAAACTTGCAACATTATACTTCTGTTGGGGCAGACAAATAGGTATTTTATAGATGTGCACGTGTTTAATCTACTTCTACATTTGAGAGCATATTTTAAATAAACCATCTCAGGTAAGCATAAATTATTTCAAGAAAATGATAGAAGCCTAGATATTATTAAGTAATACAGATAAGAAAATATTCAACATAGAATGGCTTTAGGGTTTTAGGGTTGTGTATTTGAGTTAGACTACGTGTGTTCATTCCCTAACAACCCCACAACTAAAATATTTAATAGCTACAAGTGCAAAATCACTTCTTACATAAAGGTAATTTAAAGTGGAAAATAATTGCAACAAAAAAGATTTCATTTTCTCTAGTCATTGTATAAGTTTCTAGGAATTGAAGGTATATTTTTAGTGATCTGAGATTTTTATCCTCCTCCTTGGGAAATAGATAGTACATTATTCAAATCTGAGCAACAGCATTTATCATACAACATAATGTGAAATACAGAAAATATGTGTGTACTAAAATCAAAAAGTCCTAGCACAGCTAAAAAAGAAAATATCAAGACTTTTTTTTTCCTTTTCAAAATTTACTTTAATGATTATAAGTGCATAACCAAAAATGAACACGGACAAATCTAGTAAACTTAAGTGAAAGCTATGTTAAATGTCATTTCCTGAGTGAGACACCCCAGGTTGATTTCATTTAGTTCTCTTGTCTTCTGTTTTTGAGTTTCTTCATACTGAAGATCTTCCATCTCAGCTCTGCAGACACCAGATCACTTTCCAATTTATCAGTTGAACCAGATCACTTGAGAACATTTTAATATTTTTGAGATCTCTGAACATGTGTGCTGTAAATATATAATGTTTTTCCTGGATTAATTCTATGTTTTTTTACACTGAATAAGATATTTCTTACTGTCTAGATGAAAGTGCATTTTAAAATATACATTATTAGCTTTATTATACTTAGAATGAAAAATCACTGTAGTGACAGTTTGAGCAATGGAAAAATGTGATTCTCCACAAAGGAAATGAAACAAGAAGATTATACACACCATTTAATTTACTGGGCATTTTTCTTGTGAGGTGATTTTTACCATCTCTGTTTTTATAGACAGAAGTCTAAAATAATTTGGACCAACAATACAAGGTGCTTATGGTGACTTAGAATTGAATTCTCACTTTTTGTCTTCATATACATTGTTGAGTAATTAGTATTTCTCTCTTCCTCTCAAGTTCCTTTGAAAATGAAGTCACATAGCGTTGTCTCATGTCGCCTATTATTTCCAAGATCTCTGCCTATAAATTTGATCTACACTCTGTAATATCTTAATATCTCATCCTTACTACACTATCTCTTCCACTCACACAAGATTATTCCTCACACTCAATCAGAAATCCAAACTTCATCTGATTTTTTTCATTCTTTAATATATATATGTGTGTGTGTGTGTGTGTGTGTGTGTGTGTGTGTGTGTATACATACACACACACACAATTGGTTTGACTAAGTAAAGAAATAAAAGACAGGACAGGGAAAGAGCTAGGGATAAGCAATAATCTTTGGGATCTCTTTCGGTGTTTGAACAGCCACATACCCACTCATTCAGAGGAATTACCTGTGTAGCATGCAATATTTAGAATTTTCTGTGTTTGTGAATGCAAGATGGACATTTGGGTTCAGTAATCATGTTGAGAAAATATGATTCTTACTTAGGCATCATAGGAATAATTTTTACTGTATCATGTTCAATGAAACAGCAAAATCCACAAGATGAATTAAACTCCAATATACAGTAAAGTATGTTAAGACAAAATTAGAATTGGATAAAGTAAATGCACTTCTAAAAGTGTTTCTGATTCAAGGTATTGTACTAGGTTTATCTGTGGATTGATATTGTAATAGTATGCTCTTCTATGTGGAACAAACAGACAGACCTGGGTTCAAATTGACTGTGTTCTCCGACCAGAGCCAATAATAAAATCTTTGCAAGCCTCAGCTATCAAGGTCACATAATGAAAGCAATCATTCTTTCTTCCAATGAAGTATGCATTTGCCATTTCAACAGAGCACAGCCCAGACCTCCCTGCTATGCACAACACCATAAGTCAGAGATAATTCGTCATAGTCAAATGTATGGCACATCACACAGCTTCTATAATGTAACATTACTTTACAGAGGACACAGGAAGAGTTCATTCACAATATGTATCACTGAATCTCATATATACCATGTGGGTTAAGAACTTTGGGAAAATATGGAAGTATCCAACCATAAACTTCTTAAAATAATAAGTCACAAATGTGTAAATATATATTTTTCTGGTATGAGAAA
>PVIR01004035.1:5546-25769 GCA_004026965.1 Petromus typicus
AATGGGGATTTGTACCAGTATAAGACACAACTTAATTCTCATTTTTTCCCATAGCCCCACCCACCCTACCACCCCCCCATATATATAAAATTTGTTTCCTTACTTTTTTGTTACAATCTCAACATTGTCCCCTTTCACCTTATTTTACATTGAGCATTTTCTATTTCACAATATATAACATACAATGCTAGGTTTCATTGCTTTTTGTTTGTTTATTTGTATGTGTTTTCCAGGTGTGAAGTGGTATAAAGCTTCCAGTACCCTTAGTTGGAAGTTTTGTCACTAGTATTGTGTGCTGAATTCATTTGTAAATTTATAAAAAAAATCTCCAATAGGAATTTTTGTAGTTAGTACCAAAAGTCAGGAAGAAAGAAGGGACAGCCAGTCTGGAAATGTAACACCTATGTATTATGTATGAAAATAGCAAAATCACTTCTAGTGTTAGGGAATGAATATTTCAAACTACGTAATTTATATATGAGGCATAAACATAAATAAATTAAACATATTTTAATGATACTAAAACAGATACTTCATTCTTGGGAAAATTGTTTAGAAAATATTGCTTGCATACCAGAGGTAAAGCAGCTTTTCTATTTTGGAAAATGAGGCTATTACATTTATTTCCAAGTATCCTGTAAACAAACATTCAAGGTTACAACTTATAAATACATTTTACAGTAACAGTATTTTTCATTAAGCACAACATAATAAATCTTTTAAAGGTTTTTTGGATGTATTTTTCTGAGCTGTAGTTAGCCTTGAACAAGGCATAATAATGAAAAAAAATTCCTAGAAACTGATTGGAAAAAAACAAAAGCTTATAAAATTCCATTTTATCTACAAAGAGACAGCAGTGAAAAGGTCTAAAAACTTATTACAACCAATGAAAAACTGAAATTCTTTTGCTACTAAAATTTTCTTTTATTGTATTAACACACTGTCAGAACATCTAAGCCTATTTCGTACAGCGATCCATTCTAAAACAATTACAACACAGCTCTGGAAGAGATCTTTACATTTTCCTGGATGAAAACTATTTGAAAATAATAAGACCATATTTTTTAAGGGTGACACCTAAGAACCTCATGGAAAAGTATGAAAAATAAGTATTTTCATATTTTACTTATTTTTAAATTTTGAAATATAAGAAAAGTATGTGAAAAATAGACTATAACCTTAATAAATGTTAACTATAATAAATCTCCATGTAAAGTTAGGTATACAAATTGCATAATATTATTTTTTCTATGTATGTCCATTTTTGCCATCAGAAAAAGACAATGCTGCTAATTCTAACATGATATTATTTTGTTACCCTTTCCTCTTTCAGAGCAGAGCTAGGAGAATGTAATTAATATGGAAATTCTTATGCTAAAGGGACACTTGAAAAATACAATAGAAATGGTTGGATTATGGATGAATAAAGCCCTTTGCATGTCACCATTCTAAAATGATTTGGAGAGTAGTATAAAATCGTAGAATGGACATCTTGGAAAAGCACACAGGTGAATTTCAGCTTGTATATCCAGAGAAGCAGAAAGTTAAGAATAGAAATGTGACTCGAAGCCTTGCTAAAGGGCATCAGCACGGGTGTCAACTGGATTCAGAAGCAAGTAGAAGCAATGAATTACATTCCTGAAGGTTACCACCTGGGAAACAGTCCTCAGGTCTGACAGCCTTCCCTAGTGTGATCACATACTTCAGGCCTCTTGGAATTTAGATCAACCTGGGAGAGAAAGAAAGGTGAAGAGTCTTGACATAATGGAATACCTTCCTCAAAGGAACTGATTGCAGTCATTTTGTTTCACAGAGATTACATAAAAGGGTGAAATTGTCCTTTCCCTTACAATAAGTTTCTGACTCTGTCACTGCTTGGTCAAATAGTAGATACTCTCCATTTATCATATGGATTGTTAGATACTCCTCTATAATATTATGGCAATTCAAAAATGCTTTAGTAATGATCTTTTCACTGTAATTGTAGAGTAATAAATGAAAAAAAAAAGATTTGGAAAGTAAATGAACATTGAATGATACCTTAGGTGTTTGAAGTTTCTTTAAAATCTCTTCTAGTTTCTTTAAAATCTCTTGGTAGCTCATGCCTGTACTCCCAACACTTGAGAGGCAGAGGCAGGAGACTTGCCATTAGTTTGAGGCTCACATCGTCTATATAGTGAGTTCAGGGCCAGCCACAACTACAAAGAGAGACCTTCTCTAAAAAAAAAAAAAAAAAAAAAAAAAAAAAAAAAAAAAAAAAAAAAAAAAAAAAAAAAAAAAAAAAAAAAAAAAAAAAAAAAAAAAAAAAAAAAAAAAAAAAAAAAAAAAAAAAAAAAAAAAAAAAAAAAAAAAAAGAAGAAAGAAAGAAAGAGAAAAATACACAAACTATCTTTTAAATGGATATAAATTAATTCCATGAAGACATTGGCTGTTAATTTTTTCTTTTGTTTTCTTACTGGGTGATACAAATTTCTTTTTTTATAGCATATTAATATTGATTCTGCCTATAGTGTAGTGAGAATTTTCTAAATAATACATTACTTTTAAATGTAATGTGTGACATTTATCAATTTGTGTACATTGAATCTTCCCTGAGATGAATCTTCCTTGGTCATAGTGTATAATCTTGTTTATTTGCTACATGGGTCAGTACTTCTCTTTCTTTGTTAGCATCCTTCTCTAGTTTTGGTAAAAGGGTAATGCTTGCTTCCAGGAATGACTTTGATAATGTTACTTCTCTTTCAATTTCACTAGAGAGTTTAAGAAGTCGTGATGTTAAATCTTTTCTAGAGTTCTTGTAGAACTCATCAGTGTATTTGTCAGAACTTGGGCTTTTCTTTGTTGGTAATTATTTTCATTACTTACTTGACTTCACTGAGTTATATTACGTTATTTAGAATATTAAATCTTATTGATTCAGCTTTGATAATTCATATATATCTATCCAATTTTCTCCTGGGTTTTCCACCTAATTCGAATACAGTTTCTGAAAGTAAATACTACTGATCTAGATTCATGCAAAATCTTTTGTGATTTCTCATAAGTGTGTGGATTTATGTTTTTCTTTCCTTGTTTTGATAAGATTGGGTATGGGTTTGTCTATTTTATTTAATCTTTCTAAGAATTAATTTCAATTCCTCAATTCTTTGTGTTATTTCCTTAGTCTCAATTTCATTAATTTATGCATGCATTTTATAATTTATTTCTTTATGTAAGCTTTGAGTTTAACTTGCTCTTTTTCTATAAAACTGAGATTCAACATTAGATTATTTACTTGAGTTTTCTCTGTTTTCCTGATGTGAGAATTCACTACTGTAAACTTGTTGCATAGAACTGCTTTCATTACATCCAATATGATGCATTGGCATGACTGTGTAATTGCAGAAATGTTTAATTTCTTTTTTAATTTCATCTGTGATCTATTGATTGTTTAAGAGAGTATGACTTAATTTTCATATGTTTATGAAGTTTTCATGGGATTTTTGCCATTCATTAATATACATGAGATAATTTCAATTCCTTTGCATTTACTTAACTGTGTTCTACAAACTTATATGGAGAAAGTCTCATGTGCTACTGATAAAAAACATATTTTATTGTTGTGAGATGAAACACCATGTAGATAGCTATCAAATATATTTATTCAAATATTTGTTTTAGTCTGATGTTTCTCTGTTAATTTGGTCTAGTTGATCTGTTTATTTGTCACATATGTGCACTGTGTTTATAGAAGCCCAATTTGTGGTAGATAAATTTTAGAAACAACCCAAATGCCCATCAACTGGAAACTGGTTAAAGAACATGTGTGGGGTTTTTAAATTTTTTTTAATAAAATCGAATGTTACTCAACTATAATGAATGATAAATTTGAGTCATTTATACTCAGATGGATGTGCCTAGAGGACATACTCAAAAGTGCAATAAATAGGGCACAAATGTGTAAACACAATCTCAGTTCTCTAGGATGACTAGCTAAGGGTGTAAATGAGGTCTAGAATGTATGATAGATACTGTGAAATAGGAAAAAATATATTTAAAGGGAAAAGGTAAAAAGAGATAAAGTAAAATAAAGAAGGGAAAGAAATAATTTGGTAGTAGAAAAATGAAAACAAAGCTTATGAATATACCAGCTTTGGAGTGGTAGGATGGGCAGAGGAAAAGGAAAACATGGGAATCAAGATATGCCATGTACAGGTACGAATTTCTAATGTTGAATACGATCATAA
The DNA here is from genome assembly GCA_004026965.1 of Petromus typicus. Lineage (NCBI taxonomy): Eukaryota > Metazoa > Chordata > Mammalia > Rodentia > Petromuridae > Petromus > Petromus typicus. Next base: position 9,773 of record PVIR01004035.1, read on the forward strand.
TGTATATATAAGATGTACCAATAAACTCAATTAAAATAAAAGTAAGCATTAATTGATATAATATATAAAATATAACTCACAATAAATTATAACTAAATGATTAGTAAAACATGTTTTAGACTATAATATTTAAACATTTCAAGATAATATTTTAATGTTAAATAGAAGCAATAAATTAGACATAATTCATATACATATATTTACACACATACATATACACATAACAATATGTATGTATGGACACGTGACTTCATCAAAAAATGTTTTTCTCTTTAAAAACACTCTTAAGATGAAATTGCAAGCCAGAAATGAGGAAGAAATTTTCATGTTATTTGTCATCATTCTGTTGCGAAGAAAAAATACCACAAGATATCTTCAGTTTAAGAGAGAAATGATTATTTTTTCCACACGATTTTGGTGGATTCAGTACATGGGTAGGTGGCTCCAAACTAGATATTTCACAAAGAAAGGAAATGAAAGAGTTGCTTAGCTCACAGCATCCAGGGATCAGAAAGACTGCAGAAGAGCCACAGAGGTCCAAGAGGAGCAGGACAACAACACATTCTCCCAGATTGTGTCCTCAGTGCATCATTGAACAAGTGCTCACCTTATAACTGCATCTTCCATGTAAAGTCACCCGCAGGTGAATCTACTGATGAAGTTAGTCTCTCAAGGATCTAATCACTTGTCAGAATCCACTTTTGAATGCATGAGCCTTTTTCAGACAATATGATCCAAGCTATGACTACAAGTGGACAAGAATATATGGGCAAAATACATAATTATTTTGTTAATATTCAGTAATAAAATTCCAAACCATAATTTTAAAATGTACAAAAATGTTCCACAAAAAATGATGAATAAATGACAAAAATGCACAAATATGTACTGTAATTACTTGTGAGAGAAATTATAAATTTAATTATCAGTGGCATAGCACTTCATACCAATGACAGTGAATAAAATTAATTTTATAAGCGGCTACATTACATTTCTTGCTACAATTGTAGAACAGTTGGGGTTGTGAGATAATGCTTGTGAGAATAAATGTAAATGATGTATTAAACATTGTTACTTGCATTTGGAGGATCCCCTCAAAGCCCTATGTCTTGACAAATGGTGCCTTTTCAGAGGTAGCTGGATCTAGAATATGTGAGGCCAGAATTGACTCTTGGTGCCAGGGCACCAGGATAAGGGTGCCAGTGCTACTGCCCTAAGTGGTCAGGATAGGATGTATGGGACAGAAAAGGCTTTGGATCTCACTTGCTGCCTTGTTGCATCCTGCCTGCCATGAACTGTTTCTTCTCTGCAGCGCAACCCTGCCCTGGAGCCAGCCCATTATGGACTGAAACCACTGCAAACTATGAGGTAAATAAATCTTTTTTTCTTTTAACTTTGGGCTTCAGATATTTTGTCTCAGTAAGAAAAAAGTAACTGTGCTGTACAACAACAGCACTGGGAAATACTAGTCATTTTATTGCTTCTTGCAGAGTTAAAAACAAACAAAAACAGTTCAGTATCAATTAAAAAAGTCTATATTTACCCAGCAGTAGTGAAAAAATATACAAAAGATGCATGTGTGTGTGTGTGTGTGTGTTTAGATTTGAATTGAAAATGTCTCTTACCTATAGAAGCTGATGGATGTACAGATCTTTTCAATGGATTAGGTGTTGTTGAAGGTATTGATGGAAAGCCGGGTTTTGTTAGAGAAAATATGCTACCAAAGACTTAAGTAGGAAGTATAAATTCTCACTTTTTTCACCTCCTGTTTTCTTTGGTTCTTCCTCTGTGCTGCTTCATAAGTTGTGTAGCTCTCTACATTAACTTAGTGTCATATTTTGGCTTTACAGCCAGCCAATCATGTACTGTAACTTCTAAAATCATGAGCTAAAATAAATATCTTCTTCCTTAAGTTTTATATGTCAGATATGTTGTTCCAATAACAAAATATCTGAATAATATATGTATTTTAATTAAAAATATATAAACGTATTAATGTACCTTGAGGACATCCTCCTAAGTGAAATAAATAGGCCACAGATGTGTAAATATCATATATTTTCTCTGGTATGAGAAAATAATGATGTGTATGAGTTCTAGAATGTATGTTATATGTTGTGAAATAGAAAATACTCAAAGCAAAATGGGGTGAATTGGGAAAAATAATGTGATTATAACAAACAAGAAAGGAAACAAAGTTGATGTAAATAGGGGTGGGGGGTAGGGTGGGTAGGACTATGGGAAACAATGAGAATTGAGTTGTGTCATATACTGGTACAAATTCTCATTGTTGAGTGCAATCATGATGTGTATATGTAATGCACTAATAAAAATTTCAATTAAGAAAAAAATATGGAGACATATTTCAAGACAAAAACAAAATATCTAAACTTCATTTTTAATAATCCAAAACTATTAACAGCCAATGTGTCTATCAACAAATGAATGGATAAATAAGGGGTACAACTATTACAAAAATTAAAAAAAAAATCTGTAAAGTATGGAAATATTTTAAATGAGTATTCTGCACAAAAGACAAAAAATGACTTTTTCAGGCATTAGAAGTTGTATGAAGAAGCTTTTGAGATTGATAACCATGATGTCTTCTTTGAGGAATGATTTTATGTACTATACAATACATGCTGATACAATTTCATAATTTTATAATTTATTATACTTACATCATATCATTAAAACTTTAAAAAATATGCTTATTGAAGATAACTGAACCACATAAAAAATAGATCTGATGAAACTAATAGCAATTTAGATATAATAGATTGCAGGCAACAAGAATGTGAAGGCAATATTTTGTAAATTACTCTAACAAAATTGATAAAAGAAACTAACAATGTAGTTGTCTCAGTGAGATGTGGGACAAATTAGGTATTAAATATAGAACTGTAGTTTCAAAAAGATAGGAAAACAAACAATTTGAGGATCAAAAGAGATGAGAAAAATGTTTCTTTTAGTTATAAGGCATAGGAAAATGCACTTTTATGTGTAATTAATATTGAAAGAAATAATATATTACCTACCTACCATAAAATAACACATCTCTGGACTTTCATATACATGCAAGTTTGCCAATAGCTTCCCAGACCCTACCCTTCCCATAGCCAGCAGTGTTTAATTACTTCATCATAGACCTTTAGCAATAGATGAAACACTGTATAGTTGGATATTTGTCTGCCTCTACTATTGATAAAAATAAGTAGGCCATAGCATGTCTTATTTTAGAATATGCATCTGGTATTTAATATTTAGTACTGTAGAGGCTTATGCTTATTGTTGAATGATTATTCTTTCAGTGAAAGAAAGAAGACAAGAGATTTTAAAAGAATGTGAATAAGAAAAATAACTAGAGTTTAATAACATGAAAATTAAGTGGGAATGGTAAACTACTGTTGCATAATAAAGGAAAATTCTGCACACATTTTATGAGTAAGTGCCTTAGTCTGTTGAAATTGATTAAGATTACTCCTCTTAACCCACATTTTGTCTTTCAGAGATCATAGTTTGTGAATGAAAACAAATAGATTGCTTAATGTCAGTGTGTATAACATGTTTGTTACTAGTGTTTTCATGTATTTTTATTCCTATCTGAGAAGATGTGAAATTGGTAATCATGGACTTTTCATCTGTTCTGTTACCTGTAATCTATTTTGGGATTAAACTCTTTCTTCTCAATTTTAAGTCATTTCAAAGCAATTGTCTACAGGGCACCCTGGTTCAGATGGCTCTCACTGACCTGAGGAAGAGCTGGCATGCTCCAAGAGGTGTTCACAAGGAAATGGAAGTTTTGTGAATGAGAAAGGATCATGCTATTTTTTTAGTTTCAGGACAGGAATACAATGGAAATAGCTTTGATAGGGTCTTGGGGAATTTACATACCATGTATTTATGAAAGTCTCAGAATAAATGTGAATCTAAATGTCTGCATAAGGTTCTATTTCTTTATTTTGAGCATTGCTTTTCAAGTTAAGTAAGTCATTGTCTCACACCTTTAACACACACAGAATGTGTGGACTCTACAGTTGTATAGATAAAGAGTCTAGTCTTTTAATACAGAAACTGATTATCAGGTAAAATGGGATACATACTACTGAATTCCTTACGGTTTTTAAACTATGCATGTAATTATTATAAATCTATAGGATCTCAAAAACAATGAACAATATTGTCAAGTAATTACCCTGGTCAGTTTTAGCATTGTAGTTGTGTGTAATTTTTAGTAAGTAAAATCTTTAAAATTATTTTACATTCTGGAAGAACATATGTTGATAGTGTATTTTTTCCTCAGCATAATGTTTGAGAAGTATATGGTTATGTTCTGAGTTTCCATGGAGACTTGGTTCTATGGTTTAATTTTGCTTTGTTGTTCTGCTTAAATTTTCCCTTTTGTAGTGTTGTTTCAGTGAGCAAATTTATGAATGTTCATTCTTCAATTGTGTAATCTTGAACTGGAGACAATGATGTATGTTCTTATAATTTTATAAGTCCCAGATTCTTTTTGTTTTGTTTTGTTTTGTTTTGGGTTTTTTTTGAAACAGGATCTCACTTTGTAGTTCAGGCTGGCCCTGAGCTCAGCCTCAAACTCACATCACAGCAATCCTCTTGCCTCTGCCTCTCAAGTGCTGGGATTACAGGCATGAGCCACCACGCCCAGCACTATGGTATGTGGTACTGGTTGCTGCTGGGCGTGAATCTCCACACCAAGTATGGTATGTGGTTATCGGGGATCAAACCCAGGTTCTTGCACTTGCAAGACAGGCACCAGAACTACTGAGCTAAATCCAGGCCCAAGTCCCCAGATTCATTGACAATTCCAGTAATCTTATTTATTTTATGCACATTAAATAAACAGATACAATTTGTTGAGTATTAAATAATTCTAGGTATTTATCCAGATGATATTGCTTTAAATATGTGAAAATTGTTCATCTCATTCCCCTATTTTATCCATTAAGCAGTGGACATACAAGAGTTGAAATCACTTAAATTGGCAGGCAGCAGGTCTCAGTAGTCCTAGAAGTTTCAGATTCCATGAAGTGACTTCTGGATTCTCATACTGTTCATTTTCCTGTACCCTTTTTTGGGGGGGTAGGGGGGAGAAGATTCTGTCTCTGTTGCCCCATTCACAGAATCTTTTGAATGATATAAAATAGTTTCTTGGCCAAGAGTGAACTCTAACATCTCTGTAGCTGAGAAATGTGCTTTCACATGCTGTGATTCCCTCTGCAGCAGCTACTGCAGGGAGAACACCTGCTCCCTCTGTGCCTGGTGTCTTCTTCCACCTCCCCAGCTGTAGTTCCAGCTCAACTACCACAGGCTGATGTTTGAAGGACCCCATGGTGTCACCCAGTGACTTATTTTTCTCATAGAGAGAAGTCCTTTTTTGGATTCATTAAAGAAGGAAAGAATGTGTGCTTTAAAAATATATAAACAGCTATTTTTATGGGTTTTTTTTTCTCTTTTTTTTGTGTGTGTATATGAAGTGGTGGCAGGAAGCTGCTGACTTTTTCTCTTCACTGTGTGTAAAAATGCAATTCATTTTCTTCTTCCTCTGGAAGCACACACTCACCAGCAGGCACCTATTACAATTTTATGACTCCAAGTTTCCAAATGACTTACAACAGCACGAGTTATTTTGCTGTTCAACACAGCATTTTCCTCGTAATCACTGGTATTGTAAAAGAAAAGCACATTACATGTAATATAGTCTGAGTAAGAATACATACTTTCTGCCTTCTGGGAGCTTGTACTTTAATATATATTATTAAGAAAATAAAAAAAAAATGTGTTACATCACAAGTTCTTCCAATTTGCCATGAATAGTTTGATGAAAATGTTACTTTCTATAGCAACTTTGGGAAACTAGAGAAGAACAAGTTTCATTAAAAGGTATACTTATCAAATTTAGGTTTGCTGTAGAGGTTCCTTTTCTGTTTCTTTAAAGCAGTTAGTAATATAATGTTATGATCTCTTTAAATGGGGTGGGTGAATATAAGTACTTCCTTTTCATCAGTCTCTGTTCTAAACTGACTCATGGCTACTATTCATTTTTGACTGTCACTGTAAGAAATGTTGTTTCACTGCACTATGCATATGTATATTTAGGTTTTTTAAAGCAGGTTGGTGCTCAACCATTTTATTTATTCATAGTTTGACCTGTTTTCTCTTTCTCTTTTTGAAATCAGTACACACATTTACATATGTTATTATTGCAATATGAAGTATTGATATGTCAACGTTTTGTGGAATGATTAAATTCAGTTTAAAAACAATTGCTTTTGTTCAATCATATGTTATTTGTGTGCTGAGGACACAACATCAGCATCTTATTACTTTTCAAAACTACAGTATGTCATCGATTCTGGTCACCATGCTTTGTAGTAGTTCCTTGAAGTGATTTCTTGTATTCTTATGTAACTGTAAATATATATCCCTTGATGGACATGATCCGACTATCCATGCTTCTATACTATGTCTAGTTCCATATATGCATGCTGATCAACTACAATGAGATCAATGTTTTTAGGTTCCACCTGAGTGTGATACCCTGCAATATTTGTAGTTTGGCAACTGCCTTATTTCAAGTAACATAGTAAGCTCTAGTTCCATTTATGTTGTCATAAATTCCACATTTCCTTTATTATAGTTGAATATTGTTTCATTATTTAGATATAGTGATATTTTTATTCATTCATATATTGTTGACACAAATTAATTCACTGGCTGGTATAAATAACACTTCACTAAATATGAAAATACAGATAATTCTTCATCATACTGTGATTTGGTTTTTGCTGGGTTTTTTGGTAGGGCTGTATATCTAATTGTAAAATTGTATAGTGTGACATATGGCTTACACTGGCGGCTAATATGAGCCATTACTTAAAAGGTTGATAAAACTTTGATCTTGAGAATGCCAAATTCCCTGGCAACCTGCAAAATTATTGAATCAGAAGAAATTGCTATCATACTTACTAATGCAAGTGTGGAAAATGATAGCCAGAAATATCTTGCTCAGTTTAGAAGTTCTGGGACAGTTTATCTCTGAGTTGTCTGTTGTAGAGAATAGAAAAAGAACAGGGTTCTGCTCACTAAAGTCTTCTTGAATGTCCTTATCACAGAAAGGTGTGCTGTAGGTAAGGGTCATATCTCAGCTGTAATATTCCAGTACATTCATGTTTAAATGTCCTTTCAAACAATATTATATATTCCGAGAATTAGACTGGTGCATTCTTCATTTTCAGAAAGAAAATATGCAAGAGGTGTTAACTATCAAGGGGGAGGAGCTTCTCTTCTCATCATGCAGAAAGAAATTCTGCCTACTAGATTAAATAGGTGCTTGAAAGATGTACACTTTTATTCTCTCTTTAGAATCATGGTGGTACAGTGATGTTGGTAGTTTACTTTGATCAATATAGGAAATAGCATCTAAAGATTTATAGACCTGCATAAAACCATTCTGCGTTTGTAATTAATTTTTGAGAACTTTCAAGAGTATTCAAAATATTTCTTGAAATTTTCTTTCATTTCTTTCAATTCATCATGAATGTTCTACCTTAAAATGAACTTAATTATCTGAAAGACTCCAAGACAGAATTCTCCAAAGTCAAAGAACTAATTCTCATGTATTCTAATAGATCTTTGCACATGTATTAATTTGTCTGTTTGTACATAAATGAAACAATCAGAATAATATAAAATTTAGAATTGGAAAAAAATATTTAGAAAGATGAGGGAACAGAGCTGCTTGTTAAGAATAGCAATGAATACTCCAGCAGCCAAAGGATAAAGTTTATTGGGAGCACGTGAAGGAATCAGTCAAAACAGAGGCGGAGTTAATCTATTCTTGTAGGAATAAATCTAAGAAGAAGTTGATCCAAGACTACCATATGGAGTTGGATAGAAGAAATATATTTCTCAAACAAACGTATTTGCAATATAAATAAGAAGTGTTTCAATTTTATTTATCATCAAATACAAAATATAATTCATCTATTCATAGAATTATATGTTAATACTAAAAAGTATGAATATTTAAAAATATTGTTGGTTTCACTAATGACTGCCTCAATACAATTGTGTCAATATTTTTACCTTTAGATTTTAAATCAATTATATGGATAAAATATATGTATAAGTTTTAATAAACCAATGTTTAATGCTATGTTAATAAATTCATACATTATTACTCTTACACTAGAGGGATAAGTTCTGGTACTGGTTTTAGTTTTACAGAGACTGAATATAATTATGAACAGTGCTCTGCATACCTCAAACTAGGGAACAGAGAATTTTGAATTTATCCACCAAAAAGATAGATAAATGTTTAAATTGGTGGTTATGCCAGTTTTTCTGATTTAACTATTAGTATATGTGAATTAAAACATCACACAATGGCACAAATGCATATATGTAGAAATATATATGTCAATAAAAGTAAATCAGTTAAAAACTTACATGAAATTTTAAGAGAAAATAATTTAAGACAAAATACTGACTTCGATGCTTCATTACAATGATTTTCATCATTTCAGTTAACATTGTTATGGTTTGGATTTAACACATATGATCATCATCTAGAATTAATTCAACTATTACAAATGACAGGATGAGATAATTGCGTGGCCCACTGAAAAATCAAATAAAAAAGGAAAAATAAGTATAGCTTAAATTTATTTAGTTTATCTATCATTCAATAATATAGCCTTTCAGAACTGCACACTCAGAACCAATAGAGGAAAAAATACTTTTGGGCTCCATCTTTGTTCTTCAAGACAGAGGTAAATGCAGATTGGGTGAGTGACCACTGGAAAAGACTTATAATGATAGTCATCTCTCTGATGTGATTAGTTATCTCAGGAAAGAGAAAAGATTGAACCAAAACACAGGAAGTATGCACATTATAAAAGCTCCATGTCCTGACCAACGTCCTGTTAGCTCTAAACATTTTCTTCCGATTGTACTGGGATGCGTGCTGTTCATCACAAATTATGAATTTAAGGCTAAGCCATAGACACAAAAGTAGCAACTTCTATTGAACTGTACTTTGTGTAAAGCATATTTGCTTATAATGTTTATAATTTCGTTACAAAAGACTGACAATTAAATACCATTATTTTTAATTACTCATCAGATAGATAATAAGGCCATTCTCATTTGTCGCCTATGGTGAACACTGTTAAAAGTAAATTTAAACTGAGAAATAGTAAAAATACAAATAAAAAGGTATATTCTTGCTGTCAGGAGATTCTAAGTAGTACAAAACTTTTATTTTGTTTTAAGTTTTAAACCTCAAAATTCTAGTCTCTGCTAAGCTCTACCCCACATGCTCTCACTCTGATGTACACACACACAAACACACATTAAAGAAAAAAATGAGTTTTTCTAATTTACCAAGATTGATATATAAATATCTGATTGCTTTAGTTTGAATGAAGTTTGTTTTGTATGATTTTTTTTCCCCTTGCTATGCCATTCAAATTGGCTGCAGAGCTTCTAACAGATGCCTTTGTGTAATCTTACTTTTCATCTTGAAGCTCTGCTTTCAAACATAGGATAATCAGTTCTCAGAGGTGCAGGCACTTATTAATGTATTGTCTTAGAGTCCCAGATTGAATGTCTGCAGAACAGTTAACACCTCAGACAATTGTCAGTGTGTGTGTTTAAATTTAAATCTAAAGTATTATTGTCAAAGGATATGAGTTTTCACTGGGAGAGTTCACATCTTCCACTGTTAAACAAACAACTACGTCAACAGTGGGATAACAAGGAATTTCAGTGACACGATAGAGATCCTAGATCTTAACTATGAAAGGAAAGAGTCATGTAAGAATTCATGTGTGAAAGAAATGGAAATAGACTCTGGGGTAAACATTTTGCAAATTTCAGAAAAAATTCCCAACTTCACAAAGTGCTAAAGTGCACATTATATATTGAGTTCTGTTAAAATATTAAGCATACACGTACTGGAATTACACATAGGATTTGAAACCTTGTACTTCTTAAATCTATAGGGACACTCTGGTGGAAGAAGGGCATGTAAGAACTTCTGAAACAAGATATTTTCTGTACTACTCTTTTCACTATTAATCTTTATAATATATTCTCCAGTAAAATATTTATAATTCAAAGAGAAGAAAGAAAAGGCTGCCTCCATTCCTCTACAATCCAGAAATACCCTTATTAAACTTTTTGCAGAGTTTTCTTTCACTGTCTTGTTTCATGTACAATTATTTTTTGAAATTAAGCATAAATATTAAGAATATAATAGAACAGCATAATGTTGCTCTAAATATTGTATTTTCATGGATCATTAAATAGTCATTAAATTTTGAAAACTACAATTCTACTATATTTGGACACTTAAATTCTTTCTACTGGTTTGTTACTATGAACACTGTAGTAATGGCCATCCCTCAGTATACACTTAAATACATGATATTTCTAGAATAGGATTTATCTACTTAAATGATATTAAAATTGTGTTTACTAGGACATGTTAGAATTGTTTTCTCTCTACTGATGATGTATTTTCAGGTTTCTGCTGAACAGAAACGCTTTACAATATACAATCATATGCTACTCCATGCGGATATATTCTGAGAAATGGGCAGTCAGTATATTTATTTAGTATGTGAGCATCATGGAGTGTATTTACATAATCTATAACCTACAGCTTAATTTAGATTTAGTCACAATTGTATTTTGTATATTTTTTATGACTGACAATATAGTGCTTTTATACTAATGATACCACAAATACCCAAATAATATGCTACTCTGAGAGTAAGATTGCTGAGGTCAGTTAAGTGATTCAATATTTCAGCTTTGTTATTGTATTATATTAGCATTACATTGGTCACTCTTTGATTGACAGGTCGTTTTGTGGTATACCGCTTTAGTTACTTTCATAAAGCATTAATAAAATTTAATCTAATTTTAAAAAAATCATTAGCTTTTAAAATTTACTAAGTTGTATAAATCATTCTAGCTTTAAAAATGGACATTGTAGAAAAAAGCTTTATGATTATAATATAGTTTTTTTTTTCAGTACCAAGGATCAAACTCAGTACTTTGCAGTTGCAAGGTAGGTGTGGTGCCACTGAGCTACATCCACAGCCGAGGGTTAACTCTCCTACCATTGGCAAAAAAGAGTACACAAATAGTGGTCCTTTTTGGATCTATGCCTACAGAGGAAAGGTTGTAAGTTGGTATTTATGTTTGGGAAAACAAAGAAACAAAACTGACAGCCAGAAATTCTCCCTCTGGATAAAGCATTGCATAAGAAAGATTTTCCAGCGAACCACTTTATTATGTCATTGAACAAAAAAGAAAACCTGAAAAATCATAAGTAACCCACTGATTTTGGTTTTATTCAGGTCACAGTTTTGTTACGAGAAATACAATCAAAGTGTTTATTCATTTAGGAAATGAGACCCTTTAATTTTTGAAATATATTTTTGATTGAATTAACAAATGAACAAGTAATTCCAAGCCCTATTTTAAAAAAATGCTCTTTTCTTTTGTATTTCAAAAATATTTCACCTCCTGCAGCTTATTCTTAAAATGTTGAAAAACCCAATGGCCTATTATATTTTGTACTCAGAAAAAACCTGTCTCAAAACAATGAATATACAAGTATTTGTAAACTTAGTGATATGAGGCCCAGAGTTAAGAGAATCTAATGATCTCACTCACAATAGTAAAAGTGGATTGTTATTTTGTGAAAAGAATTGGTAGTTAATACAGAGATATGTCATCAGAAACAAATTTCTCAAGGTCAAAAGAATAAAATAGAAAAAAGAATCATAGTAAAGCCCACAGAAATTGTCAATAAATTAGCGTCAGAATGCGAGACCAGCAAGGACCAGAACCAGGTGGTAGAATTCATGTACATATGAAGAATTTGCAGATTCATGTCTTCAAATAGTATTGTAGCTATGAGCAACTGTAAAAATTTTTTATAGATCATGCTAGTGAGTCACATTTAATATCTTGTTAGCTAATATAGTTCACTTTTAAAATTTCTAATGCACTTTTACAAATATAACTATTTTACTTTTGAAAACAGTTCTTTAGCCAACCCAAAACATATTATAATAATGTACTATATGTTACAAAAACTACAATAAAATGTTTTAATATTTAAATGATAAAAATATGAAGTAAATAGAAATCTTCAAATTTGCTTAAATGTTCCACAATTTAAAACGCCAAAGTACTTTAGGAATATGTAAATATTAACTGCATTGTAGTAAATGAAACGTACAATTAAATGTCAAATTCATTCATCTATTGATACTATTATTAGGTTTTTTCTTTACTATAAATTAATATATACTGATGCATTGAATTTAAAACATTAACTTTTTTCTTGATATATTCTGGAAAAAGTAGATTTTAAACCAAAATTAAGTAAGAGAGACAAAGAAGGCCACTGCATCCTTGTGAAGGGAACAGCTCCAGAGGAAGAGATAGCATTTGTAAAAATATATGCACCAAATACTGGTGTACTTAACTATGCAAAAGAAATAATAATCAACATGAAAAACCAAATAAGCTCTCTCTGTATTTATTTACATATCTTAGTAGAGATTAAAAAAATTTGGAATTTCCAAATATCAGCATGTTATGAACTGAACTTTACTTAGTGCTGTGTCAGAGAAGTATATTCATATGTTTTACAGTTGAGATAGAGTGGGATTAAAGTAGAATCTTAAGAGTTACTAAAAAGGGTTAATTTGTGAAATAATGTTTGCCAGAAAACTAAGTTAGACAGTCAATTAATTTAATTATTCATTTATTTTTTTCAGTACTGAGAAATGAACTCAAGATCTTTACTATTATCTACATAACTCAAACTTCCAATATTCATCCCTCAGACCACTGGACTGTTGTGGGTGCAAGCATGCAACACCCTTCCCAGCTGGAAATGCTTATTTTAATAATTCGGAAGAATATAAACAGCTCTCCATTTAATTACCCCAATATAACTCACTAAAATATTCTCTTTCATTAGAAGTGTATATTTTTACTTATATTTTCTATATTAATAAAATGTTCAGTTTGAGTTAATACTTATTAGTATTTTAGTATTTTATTAATTTATTAGTTAATACTAATCCTTGTGATATTTCATAGTAGAAATTTTATTGTTGGGATATTTTAAAATAAAACTGTTACAAATATTTTAGTAATTTGTATCAGCTTTCCACACAAGGTTGACTTTGCTTAGTTGGTGAACACACAAATGTTTATTATTTTTATATATTACTCTTTGAAGCTAAAAGGCAGCTATTCTTTTGTCTACTCAACAAACAGCTATACAAATATTTATTAATTTATTTACTCATTAAACTTAATAACTATTTTAAATATTGATTTAGAATCATTAAAATAACTTTTGGCTTCAAAGAATCTTTATCATGTAATTGAAAATATACTTAATCATACATTAATTATCTTTTTTCTATTTTCAATAAATTGAAATAATTATTAATATGAAGCTAAATTATGTGAGGATGTGGTATCTATTACTTGATATTCTGCCTATCCTTCTCTTATTCCTTCTATATGAACCTTGCATGTTTTCATTGTTATGAAATTACATCAGGAGTTTTCTAAAGAACCTAGATCTCCATGTCACAACTATTTGCACAAATCGTATAAATTTGTTCAAATAATTCATTTTCTGTCATACTGGATATTATAAACTGTGAAGATTAGAATATACTAATCAGTAAGATTTTCCTGTATTTCAGAGATAATCAAAATATATAGACATAGGAAAGTATAACACTCTAATCCTTCATGTATCATTTGCAATGCAGCCATACTTCATTTCTTCATGTACATGTTTGTTTCATAAACAAATTCAGCAAAATAGTGATTCCATTTTGCCTAATTTGGAATTATACTCTTTTCATTAAAACAGACAGAAAAATATCTGTGCTTGCTTCAGTATTTTTATAGATTTCTTTAGTAAAAGTTGTAAAATTAAATATATTGTATATTACACATTTTCTTAAATTATTGTATTTGAAAGTCAAGTACCTAACAGAATACCATTAAAATTGATTTTTATCAATTTTGTGCAACTCTTTCCCTTGTGTAATTTTTTTATTCAAATCTTTATTGGTATATTACAAATACACATCATCATCACATTCAACATTGACAGTTTATAGCAGAATACAACAAGACTTGATTCTCATTTTTCCCTTTCCCCCACCCACCCTGAGACCCCCCACCTCCTATATACATAAGCTTTGTTACTTTTTTTAATTGAAATCTTTATTGGTATACTACATATACACATCATGATTGCACTCTACAATGGGGAATTGTGCCGGTATAAGACACAACTTAATTCTCATTTTTCCCCATAGCCCTACCCCCCCCATATACATAAAATGTGTTTCCTTTCTTTTTTGTTATAATTTCATTATTTTCCCCCTTCACCTTATTTCACTTTGAGTATTTTCTATTTCACAATATATAACATACAATTCTAGAACTCATTTACATCTTTATTTTCTCATACCAGATGTTACTTTTTTATTACTATCATAGTCTTTTACCCTTGTTATTTACCCCTATACTCTTGTGTAATTTTAAACGCACAACATATGTTTTTCACTTCTATTTCTCTAAGTCAGGTAGATCTTTAAAACTTCAAATTTGTCCAATACAGAGAAAAAAAAATGTATAAAGAGAAAGGTCGTTCTTCAAAGGGAAACAAGTTTTAAGAATTTAATACTTACAAGATTAAAGTTTTTGTCCCAAAATTATTTTTATTTTCTCTTCTGCCATAAGCATGGAACCTGGGTTTTGACATTCTTCTGTCTAAAATAAATGAGGGGACAATGATGCAGACTGAATTGTGGCTTACTAGTACAAAGATGTTCATTGCCAAAGGCCTGAGAGCTGAATGGAGAAAAGATCATATACTTTTTTATGATTACCAGAACACAAATAATTTTGTAGAAAGTAATACTTAGGAGATTTTAAAGTTTAATGATGCTATCTCATACTGTACTTTATAGTTTAAAAATGTTAATTAATTAAGATTGTAACAAAAAAGTAAGGAAACAAATTTTATATATATGGGGGGGTGGTAGGGTGGGTGGGGCTATGGGAAAAAAATGAGAATTAAGTTGTGTCTTATACTGGTACAAATCCCCATTATGGAGTGCAATCATGATGTGTATATTTAATGTACCAATAAAGATAATTAAAAAAATGTTAATTATATTAATTAATTATTTTATGTGGTTCTAGAGATTGAACTCAGGACTTTGTGTTTGCCAGTTAGGCATGGAAACATTTAGCTGTATCCCTGGCTCTCACTTATGTACATTAGAATAAATAACTCTTATTAAGTCTCCAGTTGATGGAAATTTGGGCTGTTTTTGAGATTTAGTTATTACAAACTGAACTTCTATAAACATGGATGCACACATGCCACTGTGTTATGATGCTTTCAATCTTTTCATGCCTACATCTAGCAGGAAAATAGCAAAGTCATATTGGATCTTTAATCCTAGGTTTTTCAAGAATCTCCACACTGATTTCCACAGTGGTTGCACCAGTCTACATTCCCACCAACAACTGGGAAAGGTTCCTTTCTTTTCAAAGCCTCACCAGCATTTGCTAATTGTTAATTTCCTGATAGTAATCATTCTCTGTGGAGCAAGACAAAACATTTGTGTTGTTTTCATCAGCATCTCTCAAATGACCAGCGATGTTGAACATTTCTTCATACATTTCTTTCCTGCCTTTACGTCTTCATTTGAAAAGTGTTTGTTCATTTTAGATGCCCATTTTTGAATTGAGTTTTTAAATTTGGTTGGGTTTATTTTTCTAAAAAATCTTTATATATTCTAGATAGTGTATATCTAGAGTATTACTAGAGCATATCTAGAGATTACTAGTGTATATATGGAGTATTATTTAGTCGTAAAGAATGATAAATTATGTATCT